>PVJN01034703.1:0-22588 GCA_004026805.1 Lasiurus borealis | reverse complement strand
TCTTTCCCTTCTTCTTCTTCTTCTTCTTCTTCTTCTTCTTCTTCTTCTTCTTCTTCTTCAAAAATGCCCTTCAGAATTTCATATAATACTGGTTTGCTGGTGATGAACTCCTTTAGCTTTTTGTTGTCTGTGAAGCTCTTTATCTGACCTTCAATTCTAAATAAGAGTTTTGCTGGGTAGGATATTCTTGGTTGTAGGTCCTTGATGTTCATCACTAACTCTCCTAACAGAACCAAGGCTTCTCTGTCCTAACCACCTGCCATCATTTTACAGGATAATTTACACTTATGCTCCATTTCTTATTTTTATATATATAATTATTTTATTTTTATTGAGATGTATATCTTATTACACAAAGTATACTATCTTTCAGCAAGTATTTCAGTCATTTGTAGTTTATTCAGTATTTTATTCAGTTGCTACCACTAATTCCAGAAAATTAACATCATAAGGAAACATCATGATATATCACAGTTAGTGTCAACTTCCTCCCACTCCATTTTCATCATCCACTTTCTGTTTCTATAGGTTTGTCCATTCTGACATTTCATAAAAAATAAAATTATGCCCTAACTGGTTTGGCTCAGTGAATAGAGCGTCGACCTGCGGACTGAAGGGCCCCAGGTTTGATTATGGTCAAGAACATGTGCCTTGGTTGTGGGCACATCCCCAGTGGGGAGTGTGCAGGAGGCAGCTGAATCAATGTTTCTATCTTATTGATGTTTCTGACTCTATCCCTTTCCCTTCCTCTCTGTAAAAAAATCAATAAAATATATTTTTAAAAAAATAAAATCATAAAAAATATGTCCTTTGTGTGTGGCTTCTGTCACTTAGCACAAAGGTCAAGGTGTATGCAGACTGCAATGGATATCAGTTCTCATTCATCTCTATGACTAACACTTCAGCATATGAGCACCGTGGATTTTCATTCACTTCTTCATTGATGAACAGTTGTGTGGTTTCCACTCTCTTGCATGATGCAGCTATGAACATCTGTATAGAACATTTTGGGTGAAGGAATGCATTCATGTCTTTGAGTGTAGGAATTGGTATGTAGCACTCTTTGAGAAAATATCGGACCATTTTCATTGTAGCTACACCATTTCCCTTCGCAAAACTGACTCAGTCTGCGTTCTCTATGAAATTTTGTCTTCCATGAAACTCCCAGAGTATGGGAACTACGTCACAAAGCAGAGCTCAGGGCTCATGTCAGAAACACAAAAGCTGCTCTTTGTGGGAAAACAGCTTCAGCCACAGCTTTGGGGGCAAAAAAAAAGTGAAATTCACTCTTCTTTCTTATGTTCGTCACAGTATTCTTGCTAAAATGATAAGTGAGACTCTAATCAAGTTTTCAGTCCACCTTTGTCCAGTTTATACAGAGAAAAGTTAAATGTCACCAGGAAAAAGCAATCAAATAGGCCCTCAAGTCAGAATATTCTGCACAATAACTGGTTTTGCATTTTTGCCCTGGGGGTGGCTTTCTCTATGTGAGAGTGTCTTTAATTGGTTGCTCAAACTTAAAGCCTGTTCCTTCTGGCGAGTTCCTCCTGTCCTTTCACCATGTGTTGTCGGTCACCCTGTTGTGGACACAGGTGCTCATGGCTGAATCGATGAGAATCAAGGCTCTTGGCCAGAAGCACAGATCTCTTTAGGCCTGAGAGTCTGCGAGCTCATGAAACACAGACACACAGAGACACACATTACAAACATACACACATATACACAAATGTATATACAATATACAAATCATACTCACTTGTACACATACACACATTCATACATTTACACACACACAAACATATACACATATGCATACATACACTTACACTTATAGATAGGGACATGTACATATACACACATTAATACTTACATACATACATGCACACATCTGCATATAAGCAATATGCACACATAAACATGTACATTCATGACACACACCCACTACATCACAATATATGAGCACTTAGAAGAGGTTTATAAGGAACCAGGTGTGGTCAGCTGGCCTGACACTCCCTCTGGATTGTTAATAAAACTGAGTGGTAATTTTTGAGTAAATCTTTTGAACGCTTTTCTTCCAGTCCCTAATAAGTGAAGTTAGACTAAACCATCTGTCAGTCCTTAGTAAAATTCTGTGATTTCAGTGGGACAGGACATATAACCCAAGCCCTGGTCTCTGTCCCTCCTCTTCACCCCTGACAGGACCCTACAGGCTGGAGTCATAGCAGCTGGCACCTGCCAGGCTGCCTCAGCAAGCACCAGCCCTGGGAGTGACAGTCATTACCTTGAATCCAGGGGACTCTGCTGTGGGTGCTTCTCTCCCTCCCCAGACACCATTTTACTCCTTCTGAGCCTAGGAGGTTTGGGAAGATGAATAGCTGTGTCCTAGGGCCATTTCCTGCTCTGCCATCAGTACTTCCAGGGCTGCACATGGAAGGGGGATGACTACTCCTTAAAACCCTCTTTCAAGGGGTATCTTTCTGACCACCCTCTTACCCTGGGGGTTCATCTGGGACAGATCCTCCTGCCCCTGCCCTGGCTGTGTATGCAAGCTACTTCCTCCTGGGCCCGAGGACATGAGGCTCAAATCTCTAGCTCATCAGTTCATGACCTTTGCTTGTAATGATCAAGTCTGACTTCATCCTCAAACTGTGATCTACAGCACAACTGCATTCCCTAAAGTTTGCTCCCCAGAGCAAATTCCTCAGGCTGCCAATGAGTTGAGTCCCATGAACAGCCTCAGTGACCAGGTGACCTTCCTCAGTGAGCAGATAACCAGCGTCAGTGGGCAGGTGACCCTCCTCAGTGAGCAGGTGACCAACCTCAATAAGCAGTTGACCCTCCTCAGTGAGCAGATAACCAGCCTCAGTGACCAGATAACCAGCCTCAGTGAGCAGATAACCAGCCTCACTGAGCAGTTGAACCTCCTCAGTGAGCAGATAACCAGCCTCAGTGACCAGGTGATCCTCCTCAGTGAGCAGATAACCAGCCTCACTGAGCAGGTGACCCTCCTCAGTGAGCAGGTGACCAGCCTCAGTGAGACGTGACGCTCCTCAGTGAACAGATGATCAGCCTCGTGAGAGGTGACCAGCCTCAGTGAGCAGGTGCCCAGCCTCAGTGACCAGGTGCCCAGCCTCAGTGGGCAGGTGACCAGCCTCAATAAGCAGGTGACCAGCCTCAGTGAGATGAGACACTCCTCAGAGAGAGGTGACCCTCCTCAGTGAGAGGTGACCCTCCTTAGTGAGAGGTGACCAGCCTCAGTGAGAGGTGACCAGCCTCAGTGAGCAGGTGACCCTCCTCAGTGAGCCGCACATGTCTCCCTGGCTCAGTGACCCTGTTGTGAGCTTGGGGCTCAAGCCCAGAATACTTGGTCAGCAAACTTCTGGGAAATGATGTATCAGAGCATGTATCTCCTCATGAACAGTTGGCCTAATTAGGTCCTCAGGCATCTGTAAATCTGAAAAGTCTATGGTGTCATTTCATGTGTGAATTCTAAGCTAAAACATACAAAAATTAAACAGCAAACTAAGAGGGGGAAAAAAGTCAAAAAATTCTAACTTTTCCCCCATAAAGCTTTAAGATACTTTTTGAAATAACAAGTATCCATCTTTTCTGAAAACAATCTGTCATTCTTTCTACCACACCTTGGGGGCCCTGCTTTGCTGGCTGGTGTGAGCACAGGCGGGCAGTGCACATTACTCTGCAAGCTCTACTGTTCTCTGGAGAGTATAGGCTCTAGCTCTACCTGTTTTCTTTAAGAGCAGTGGTTCTCAATCTTCCTAATGCCACAGCCCTTTAATACAGTTCCTCATGTTGAGGTGCCCTCAACCATAAAATTATTTTCGTTGCTACTTCATAACTCTAATTTTGCACTGTTATGAATTGGAATGTAAATATCTGTGTTTTCCGATGGTCTTAGGCAACCCTGCTAGCAGTTCTCCACCTGTGGGTCTCGACCCACAGATTGAAAACCACTGCTAAAAAGCCTAAGATCATCAGACAGCACAGATATTTATCTTACGATTCATTAACAGTCGCAAAATTACAGTTATGAAGTAGCAACGAAAATAATTTTATGGCTGGGGGCACCACAACATGAAGAACTGTATTAAAAAGTCATGGGATTAGAAAGGTTGTTTAGAGGAATTGTGAGAAAACAGACATAAGATATGTCCCTCTAACTATCCAAATTGCACGTGCAGGGGCATTAAGGACGTGGCATTACTGTGCAACCAGCGCCACCCTCTACCGCCAGAACTTTTTCAGGTTGCAAACTGAAACTACCTTTGAAGGCCTTGCTCTTCTCAGCTCAGCTCTCCCACCACTCTCTGGGTTCTACAGCTGCCTGGCATCTAGATGCTGTGACTTGGGGATAACCAGATCCTATTAGCTTTTCTGGCATCACACCAGCAAGGCTTAGGGAGATCCTATGGACTCTGACACGAGTGGGGCCAAATGTAGCTTTATGATTTCAGGAAATCTTGTAGTTGTGATTGTAAACGCTTTTGCGCAGCAAAATGTCCTTCAGAAGTTCCACCCAGAATTCTGATTCTTCATGGAAGTTAGGACCTAGGTATTGGAATCAATCATATCCCAGGAATGCCCTCCAGGCCACACCATAGAGACTCTGGGTGTCTGGGAAGCTCTGTCCACATGGGGGCCTCAGGCATCCAGGAAGCACCAATGGAAACTTTGTCTCCAGGGGCAGCCACAGCCCAGAGGGGATGAGGAGCATGCTGTCCAAGCTAATTTCACAGCAACTCTGAGAACAAGGGCCTATGAAAGGCTCTTCTTCTGGCCCCTAAGAACTTGCACCTTTGGATTCCCAGTGTGGCCGCAGGAGCTGAGCTGTGGTCTGGTTTCCTCCCTCCAGCTGCCCATGGTGGGATTTGCCAGACAGTTTCAGCCTGACCAGGGATCATGGCATTGGAGACACTTAATGCCCCTGGAATGTCCTCCAGGACATTCCTCAGGATGTGGCAGTGAGCTCAGTGGTCCTTAAGCTCTTCAAAGTTGTCCTGTCATGAGTTCTACATGTGGCTTCAACTATTAGGAGCCAAGCTGGTCCTAAAACTTTATGAACAAGTGTTGTCCTCACACATACATAGAACAAAAGTATAAAGACTCTGACAGGCTGAAACCGGTTTGGCTCAGTGGCCTGTGGACTGAAAGGTCCCAGGTTTGATTCTGGTCAAGGGCCCTTACATTGGTTGCGGGCACATCCCCAGTAGGGGGTGTGCAGGAGGCGGCTGATGGATGTCTCTCTCTCATCGATGTTTCTAACTTTCTATCCCTCTCCCTTTCTCTCTGTGAAAAATCAATAAAATATATTTTTAAAATACATTAAAAAAAAAAAAGACTTGACAGTCCTTTGTTTGATTTGCCCAGCAACCTCCCTCTGCACTTTTCTCTTAAACAGAACTCCTTTCTTGGGGAGAACTTCTCCTTCCTCAGCACCGACCCAGGGATACCAGGGCCAAGCCAGCCATGTAGCTCTGTCTCTTCCATCCTCTATGTTTGCACAGGGACAGCTCCATGACCCACGCTGGAGCAGTCACAATCCTGCTTGGGTTTTCACACACAGATGCCCTCAAGGTCAAACCTTTTACCTCTGGGCTCCAGCTGCCTGGTACTTTTATTCCTGTGAAGGGAAGTTCTCTTTTGAAATGACAGATAGTGAAGCCGACATTCAGGAGGAAGTTGACACAAAAAAAGGAGGTTCCACTCTTTAAGGCAACCATAATTTCAATGTCAGTGTCATCCTTTCTAGGCATGTGTATGTGTGTTTTTTAATTTTAATTTATTAATAGTTCTTTTCTCATTATAAAATCAAATCATGTTTATTGTCACCAATTTGGGCAAAACAGAGAAAATGATTCTTATCTTTTTATTTTTTTCCTTCCTGTTTTTTGTTGGCCATTTTTTAAAAGCAACCTTGCGATTTTACTAGCATGGGTTGGTCTCTTAGAACCTTGTCACTCACATTTAATATAAATGCAGTATGTATTAGGTTAGTGAACATAATTTTACTGTATCTTCTAGGTCGCCATCCAGCTCAGGTGTCTGCTTCTTTCACAGGTGGAGGGGTGTGCAGGCTCTGCCCCCTTGTGGGGACGAGCACACAATGCAGTTAGCATAGGGTTCCCAGTGAGGAGCGCTGAGAGCACCTCCCAGACCACTGCTCCTGATGATGCCCACTAGTTCCTGTGGCAGGGTCCTTTGAGGCCCCCTCCCACTGACTGTGCCACACTGGGGCTCCACCAGAAGCAAGCGCCAGGCTTCCTGAGAGGGAGGAGAGCTCCTGAAAATGCTTGAAGCTGGTCTGGAATGGAAGGCTGGTTGGAAGTGTGGCATTTCCCATCAGGGAAGCAGGGACCTCTGACTGGAGGAGGCATCTACTTGGCAGGGGAAGAGGGACTCACACTCAGGCGGGGCAGCAGAAACCTGAGGGAGCATCCTAGCTTTTTCCATAGAGATTTTGCCATTTGTACATCAATTACAGGCAGCTTTTTGAATACTATGATAGGAACCTTCATGTGCCAAGAGCATTGAGAATAATTGCCCCAATCTACCTTAACTTTTAACTTTGTTTATGGAATTTATATGAGAGAGGTTTTTTTTTTTAATTTTTATGTTGTCAAATCGGTGTATCTTTTTTCTTTTTTTAGAGGTTTTATAACATTGTTTAAAAGGGTTTTCAGAGCATTTCTATTTTAAAAATGTGGACTGAAGTGTTTTGGGTTCGATTGCAGTCAAGGGCATGTACTTTAGTTGCAGCCACATCCCCTGTAGGGAGTGTGCAGGAGGCAGCTAATGGATGTTTCTCTCTCATTGATGTTTCTAACTCTCTATCCCTCTCCCTTCCTCTTTGTGAAAAAATCAGTAAAATATATTTTAAGTAAATAAATAAATATCTTACGATTATATTTCTCAGTTGTAGCTTAGTAAAGCTGGAAAGATACATAAAACCACTCACAGAAGTTGTCTCTGGGCAGTGGTACCAGGAAGTGAGGCAACGACTTGAAGGATTGCTGCTTTTTGTCCTGTGCTCCTTCCTTCTGTCTGCTTTCTTACCATCGCTGTGATAAAAAATGAAAGTTCTGTAGACTGATGGTGGGGAGGACTGAACCTAAGAATATGCTTAATGCCACTGCCCTGTGTGGTTAAAATGATTAAAATAAAATAGATACCTGTCCTTCCTGTTTTACCAAATTTTTAAATGAGAAAAAAGAGACAGCCAGATGGTAAAACAAATTTATTTCAGAGGAAAGCTTGTAGACCAATCTACATACTACCATGTGTTTAGAGTAGCCAAGCATTGCAGGGTCCTCCAAAAGGAGGGATGAGAACAATGATACATTGGCTATTGGAAAAAGGTAATATTTGCTATTTCAAAAATATTTTGAAAGTGATTTTCATAGAAGGAAGAATCCAGAACTTTGAGTGGCTCTGTTTTCACCTGCCGATCATTCTTGTTTGTTTGTTTGTTTGTCTGAAGTCATACATGGATGGCACCATAGATTTGTCAGTACTTGAATTTCTGAGGATGTAAGCAAACCAAACTGTTCATGAGGAGGGCAGGGCTCCGGTTCTTCATTTTCTCCATGTTTTCTGAGCACCTGTTTTGGGCATCAGCCCCAGGCTCATAGCAGGGCTTAGAGCAAAGTAAACATGTGACTGTTCACCTAGGCCCATGGTCAGCAAACTGAGGCTCGAGAGCCACATGCAGCTCTTTGGCCCCTTGAGTGTGGCTCTTCCATAAAATACCACAGCCTGGGTGAGTCTATTTTGAAGAAGTGGCATTAGAAGAAATTTAATTTTTTAAAAATTGGCTCTCAAAAGAAATTTCAATTGTTGTACTGTTTAGCTCTGTTGACTAATGAGTTGGCCGACCATTGACCTAGGCTGTCCTGGAGGCTCAACTAAACAGCTGAAGGACAAATGCTCTTAAAGGCTATTTTTAGAGATTGTGGCTGTGCTTTGGACAGCAGCCTGAGGGTGAGGTCAGACTTAACCCTTACAACTCTGGCTCTGCAAGCTTTAGTTCATTCCCCTGTGAAGTGGGGATTAGGGTTATTATGGAGATCAAATGCCATATCCAAAAAGAGGTATACAAGAGTGAGCCATATATTCTAAGTCATCTACTGGCTCCAAAGACCACAAGAAAGTAAAGTGGAATTATGGATGCATTTATTTTTCATTTTGTTTATCTGTTCTTTCTAAGTTTTTCATAATGACTAGTTTCATTATTTGTTTTTTGAACTAACAACATATAACTAAAATAAATTACTGGAAGAACCATAACCCAGAACCCCCTGAAAATTCATGGAAACAGCCACTACCAAGTTATTCACTGGGAGCTCTAATGGGGGGAAAACAAGCCAGCTGGATGATGTGCTTACTGTCCCATCCACAGGAAGAAGACATAAGGAACAGGTGACATTATAGCTCATGAGCCAGTTAATTGTTTTTATTTAGTAATTAGACATGTACACACTTTTATCACAAACCAATGCCTTTCTCATTAAATTACAACTAAGTTAGGATGAAGAGACTGAAACTTTAAGGCACTGCTTACTCAGGTCTATTGGTGAGTCTGGTTTGTCAGGACAAATTAAAGTCGGTCCACCTGAAAAGTCAAGAAAGCAATTGTTGACATTCCTACTATTTTTCTGAAAATAGTGAAGAGAAGAACGAAAAGAAGACCAGCTTTCTAGAGGGTCACTGGTTGATCAGGAGAAGGCCTGGACTCAGCATTTCATTTTTCCCGAGGTTGACTTATTTCAGTGCATCACACACATTTCGGGGCTCAACAACCAAAGCAAAGCAGAGGAGAAAGCATTGATGATGGAGGCTGGTTTGACTGAGAAGATCTAAGACCACAGTGAGAACAGAGCACACTTGAGGCATCATGTTGCAATGGCTCCAGGTGGTTGTTTGTTGCTTCATGTTCCTAAATTTCTGTCATCTTTGCTATGTCCTGAAATCTCAGGTGTTCTGCCTTCAATAGACTTTAAGGGCTTGTCACATATCTTGTTATTTTCTGTATTGCCTAACAATACTAGTAGCTACAGGCTAGAGACTGACTGCTAAGAACTATGTAACGTATCCTCTATAATGCTCACGACACCCTCAGAAATAGGCATTTTTAATATTTTTAATTTCACCTTCACAGATTTGATAATGGACTTTCAATCAAGGTCTCTCTCAAGGTTACATGACTGTTAAGCAGAATCAAAACTTGAAACCAGAACTATTCTATTTCAAATCAGTGTACAGCATGTAGGTCTATTTTATTATCTTGCCCTGAAAACCATCATCACAACCACTTACCTCATGTATGATAAGTCATAAATAAATACTTGTGATATGAATGAAGGCTATCTCCCCTCAAGACCCAGGGAACAGAGGCATAATGGGGTAGTGGCAGGTCACAGTTCATTGTTTGTTTCACAGTTCATTGAAATAGCAGGTCCAATATCCTGATTCCTCTGACAAATTTGCCAACTCCATGGCTCCCTAGTACAGAAGCAAGAATTCCTAGTTGCATTACAGAAACACTTCATGCTAAGATTTTGTAATATCTTTTCTTTTGTAAATATTATATATGCTAGATAGCTCAGTTCAAGTTGTTATAAATCTGGAAAATTTGAGGGAAGTAGAAAAAAATAAAACATTTTTGGAATGATAAAACTAAATTTGTTATCAGAAGGTAAATTTTTGCACCCATAAAATATGTAGTTGGTATTGTTTCTCCTACAGAACTCTAAAGTCACTTCTACAGGCAGCTCATGTTCAGTGACAGAAAATGACTTCTCTTTGACATTTCTCAACAACCAGTGTTACATCAGCTCTTCTGTTTTCTTCTGGCTCATTCTCCCCAGGCACACCCTGGCCACACTGAGTGGATGTCTCTATTTCCACCTGTCTCTTTCTCTGGGACGCTTCCCTGTGTTTCTGGTAACTATGAAGTTTTTTTTAATGCTAAACCTGAGCTGCTCTGCAGAAGACAACCATGTTCTACATAGCACCAAGAGTGGAGATTCCAGAGAATGCAAGCTACATTCTTTCTCCCAGAAGCGTTTTCCAATGAAAGAGATTATTTTCTGTATTGCCTAACAATATTAGTAGCTTCAGGCTGGAGACTGACTGCTAAGAACTATGTAACGTATCCTCTATAATGCTCACGACACCCTCAGAAGTAGGCATTTTTAATATTTTTTATTTCACCTTCACAGATTCGATAATGGACTTTCAATCAAGGTCTCTCTCAAGGTTACATGACTGTTAAGCAGAATCAAAACTTGGAACTTCAAGGCCATAGCCTTGGGTTCTCTTAAAGACAATCAGTAAAGGAGTTACTAATTCTGACTTTCTGAAGACATTTTTAATAGGGAAGAATTCAATGTCACGCATGGATTATTGAAATATTCTAGAAAGGATTTTGAACATTTACTTTAGGCATTCAGTGCAGAACCGTGAACTCAGTAGGGAGCATAAAGGAGAGGGTCAGATGGAGGTTGCTGGTAGGAGTGGGAAGGCCCAGCAGTGGCCCTGTTTGCTGGGTCAGCGTGATGAGAAGGCCCCACCTGAATGCAGGAGGCAGCAGCAAACAACAGGGCCTGCCCATCAGAAAACATGTCACAGGAAGAAGGACTAGACCTTTCTCCCACAGGTCACAGTTGTTATTAAATACAAGTAGAAGTGCAAGGTGCACTCCTGCCTCTTATTTCACTTGAACACACACCGGTGGAAGCCCTGAGTAGTATGAGTTGTCTTATAACTAGGAGCTAGTCCAATCAAATGTTTTCTTCCATTTCATCCTGTGGTAATATGCTAACACTTCCCCAATTAATGAGGAGTCATTACTACTCATTCAAGGGCATTAATACTGCTTCCTACATAAGGGGTTTTGGTTCCTGTACAAATACTATCATATTGGAAGGTACCTAAAGGAGTAAGATGGACTCCTGATGGTGAGTTTCAGTGACTACTTTTGGCAAATTTTAAATGGCTGTGTGGGTTCAGTTGTTCCACCTGAAGAAGAGGGGCTTTCTGCCTGGCTGGCATGGCTCAGTGATTGAGTAGAGACCTGTGAATGAGGAGGTTTCGGTTCAACTCTTGATCAGTGTTGCCCAGTCACAAAAGAGCCATAATTATAAAACTTCTGTCTTGTCGATGGGGCCTCATGGTTTCATGTCAGCTAAACTTTCCACACCTCACTTTGGAGACATCTAAGAGTGGTCCTGATGAGTTTCAATCCGTGGAGTGTGGCCTCAAGTCCAATAATCTGAGGATAGAGGTGCCCCGACAGCAGGAGCCTTTCAGCACTGGAACCTCTGGCAACCTGCTGATGCTGTGGTTCCTGTCTCAGAGTGATGCTGTTAAATGCAGCAATGAAACACATAAGATTGAATTATATTTATCAAAGTATAAAAACAAATTAATAATGTGACAACATATTGTGCTTCAAGTGGAAAATCTTCTAATTGTGTAATTTTGAAATAGTAACCAGCTTAAACAATTTATATATATCTGGAACAACTCAAATGTGACATAAAATATCTGGTTCCTCATGATGACAAAGTCATGGGTACTACCGATTATTTGCTGACATACTTGGTTTAAGATGAGGCTAATATTTGGTGAAAATTTTGTGAAAATACAGAGGTGCTATTTTCCCTTATAATTTTGTGGACTCTGGTATAAATTATGCTCATATTTAATGGTACATAAAGTGTCATTGAGAGGGATGCTGTTTGAGGCCTAGAGCAGAATCCCTTTTAAGAAGCAGGTCTTGATCTGCTACTGGGCCTTAGTAAAGACCGACTGTTTGACCATGGCTCATGAATACATTAGAGCTGGCCTGTGCATCATCCACATGGTTATCTCACCCATCCAGCCAAGAATTTGGGCATGCACAGCTACAGTCCATCATCCAGTGGCAGGATTGGGCCAAATAGGACCTGGGGACACAGCTGAATTACATTTGGAAAGAACCCTCAAGCCCATGATCCCCACTCCTGCCTCCTCTCTCCTGCTCTGCAGTCAGAGCCACATGAGGAGTTACTGTGATCAATGACAAAGAAAGTGGAGACAGAGCCTAGTTTAAAATTGTTCTTCCCGATATGCAAGCTCTACTCAAAAGTGGACAGTTGCAGCTGTGAAGTCCTTTTCTGAGACATCGTTGAAGGACAGGGATGAAGTGACAGCTCCCCAGGAAGCAGAACATCCCGCTGTGTACCAGGTGTCCGTTCACTTGGCTAGGAAGGAGAAATGCTCAGAACTGTGAGGATATCTGGTTCATGAGCTGTGGCTGATGCTATGGTGGGAAGGTCATGGTCTTGAATAGCCCATTATTGGGAAACTGATGACAAGAAATTTTAGAAAAGAAGTATATACAAAACACCTCTAAATAGGAAAAAAATAGAAGCTATTTCGTTTTATGTGAATTCTCAGTACAACGTGTCCCCAGTAAAGTATGATTTTAATGATCAAGTGGATGGTATGGCCCATTCTGAGAATACCAGTCAGCTTCTCTCCCAGCCACCCCTGTCATCTCTCAACGGGCTCATTCACAAAGTGGGATGGCCATGGTGGCAGGGATGGAGGTTGCGTATAGGCTCAGCACATGAACTTTGATTCACTAAGGCCAACCTGGCTGCAAACAACACTAGGTGCCCAATCTGTCAGCACACTAATCAGCACTGACTTCTTCATATGACACTATTCTCGAAGGTGATCAGCTAGCTACCTGGGGGCAGGTTGGTTACTTTTGACCACTTTTATTTTGAAAGAGCCAGGATGTGCTCTTCCTGGAATAGACATCTATCTACATACAGATTTGCTTTCCTTGAAAGTATTTCTTCCACTGAAAGTGTCATCCATGGACCCACATAATGCCCGCTTCACAATTTCAGTGCTCCTCACAGCACTGCTTCTGCTCACAGCCAATGAAGTACAGCATTGTTGGAATGCTCATGTATGCACTGTTCCTGCCATTAGCCCTTCTCTTTAAAGCAGCTGGCTTGATAGAATTATGAAATGTTATTTTTTTAATTATTAACTCTATTACAGATGTCCCCCATTTTTGTCACTTTTGCCCACCTTCCTTCAGCTCTGCCTCTCCCCTTAACCTTTAGGTTATGCATATATGTTCTTTAGCTACTCTCTTCACATATATATTTTATTGATTTAAGAGAGGAAGGGACAGGGAATGAGAGATAGAAACATCAATCATGAGAGAGAATTATTGATCGGTTGTGTCCTTCACACCCCACACTGGGGATCAAGCTTAACCCAGGCATCTGCACTAATGGGGAATTGGACCAGTACCTTCTGGTTCACAGGTCAAAGCTGAACTACTGAGCCATGTTGGCCAGCTCTTCACCTTCTTTCATTCAGTCCTCCCCACCTACCTTCCTACTAACATTGGTCAGTCTGTTCCATGTTCCCATGCCTCTGGTTCTATTTTGTTCATCAGTTTATTTTGTTCATTGATTCCACATTTAAGGGAGATCCTGTGATATTTGTTTTTCTCTGACTGGCTTATTTCACTTAGCAGAATACTATCCAGTCTACCCATATCTTTTTGAAGAGTCGGTTTCAATGACAGCGAAGTGACAATACTTAGCAGAGCTAAGGGGAGGTTCTCCAGGAGGTTGTGTATGGTCCAAACCAGTATCTAATTGTGGTGCTGTTTCTCCAATAGCCAAGATTCAAATGCCCAAAAACAAAGAAATGGAAATAGTTATCACACCACTTACTGTTACCAGTAGGGACCCACCAGTAAAAAAATTTTTTCTAGTTTCAACAACCAAACTATACTCTGCTGCTATAGAAGTTTCAATTTCACAAGGATGATGATTTCACCAGGAGATGCAACAATGATTCAATTGAACTGGAAGTTACAAATTTAAGATTCTTCCTGGCGTTTAGGTTTCTCGTACCTCTGAATCAACAGGCAAAGAAAGGAGTTATATGGAATGGCAGGGACAATGGATCTTAACCACCAGGAGAAATTAATGCTACTCTCTAGTGGATGTAAGGAAGGTAGGTCTGAAATACAAATGTTTAATTAGAGTCCTCTGAATAAGGTCAATGTCAAATACCACCAACCCCATTCAGGTAGAGCAAGTCATGGCCCAGGCACTTCAGGAATTAAAGTTTGGGTGATTGCAGAAGGCAATGGGGCTACTTGATGGAATGGAAGAAAGTAACATAATTATAATTATCAGCTGTATAAGAGCAGGTGACCAATTACAGAAATGAGAACTGTAATTATATGCAGTTTCTTCCTTTTTGCTAAGAATGTTTTGTGTGTGCATAAAATGTCTGTATGTCCTTCATTTCAATGTCATGAAACATAAGATTCATTGACTTTATAGCGTAGCATTTAAATGTTATTGGTTCTACATCATAGTACTGAAGTTAGGAGACATCAAATAGAAGAGTAAATATCATCCTTATCTCTTTATCTCCTCTTTTGGAAAAAAAGGTTAGTTTGTTTTTGTTATATAGGGTAGATGCATCACGTTATGAAGAATCTTGTTATTGTGTTTATTTGGAGGTAAAGTGTGGTGTAAAGAGATGTGGATAGGTGCCAAGCTCACAAGAAATGGATTAATGATGGTGAATTTTATGTCAACTTGACTGGGTCATGAACACCCAGAAATTTGGTGGAACACTCTGCGTGAAAGGATGGTATCATTGCCCTCCCTACTGTGGACAGCCCCCATCCCATCAGTTGGAAACTGACTAGTGTGGGGAGCTGCCCCAGGTATACGGGGGTACTAGAGACCTGAATGCAGGCTCTGGACATAGCTCTCTGCTTTCTCGCCTTTCAGTTTAATAAACAGAGATGTGAATGCAGAGTTTAGACATAACTATACAGCTTGGCTGAAAAAATGTTGATGCCTATGTGCAAGATCTTGCAAGGTCTTGATTACTTAGAAGGTCAGTGACTGTGTTTGCAAATACCTGATTTGTGTAACTCCCTCCTCTGCTTGTGCTTAAATACTATGCTGGAAATAAACTCGGGGCTGCAGACTCAAGTCTCAGACCTCCCAACCCCATCTTTTCTTGTCTTTTTCTTATCCTCACCCCCTCAATCAGATACTGTTCAATTGCTGGCAGGCTCCGGCAGGTGGTGCCCGAACTGGGACTGAAAACCTGGGACAAAGGTAGAGGACACTGCCCGGAGAACAGAGGACGCATCCGGAATAAGGTAGGACAGGGGCAGTGAGGTATAATCGTTGGGAGTAACAAAAGATGAGGTTGGGAGGTCTGAGACTTGAGTCTGCAGCCCCTAGTTTATTTCCAGCATAGCATTTAAGCACAAACAGAGGAGGGAGTTTCACAAATCAGGTATTTGCAAATACAGTCACTGACCTTCTAAGTAATCAAGACCTTGCAAGATCTTGCACATAGGCATCAACATTTTTTTCAGCCAAGCTGTTTAGTTATGTCTAAACTCTGCATTCACATCTCTGTTTATTAAACTGAAGGGTGAGAAAGCAGAGAGCTAGGTCCAGAGTCTACATTCAGGTCTCTAGTACCCCCATATGCCTGGGGCAGCTCCCCACAGACTAGAACAAAGGTTGACCCTCCTGAGAGTGAAGGAGACTCCTCCTGCCTGGTTGCCTTCCTGCTCAAACATTGGTCTTTCTCTGCCTACAGATTCAGACTGACCACTGGCTCCTCTAGGGCCTGGAAACTGCCAGCCTGTAGACTGGGACATACACCATTGGCTCTCCTGGGTATCCAACGTACCAAATACTACAGATGTGAGGACTTCTCAGGTTTCGTAAGCACTTAATCCAACTCCTTAAAATACTATATATTCTGTTGGTTCTCTTTCTTCGGGGAACCTGAGTAAGAAAAGCTTCCCAAAGTCTATCCATGAAAACAAGGTATCTGAGACAACAGATTAGGAACTCTGCTCTAGATGCTTTTTTGTGCTCAGGGCTTACTCACAAGGCACAGAATATACAGGACAAATCTGTTGTCACCTCTTCAATGACTCAATACTATTTGTTTCTTATGTAATTCAATTGCATAGCACTGGCACTTTCCATTTTACCCTCTGGCCTCCTATTCCAGGAAGCACCCCTGCCCCAGGGCACACATTGTGGTCACACACCTCATGCTCAGCTATGGAAGGAAGATGCTAATGATGCTACAAACCTGCTAGACAGACAGGCTTTTGGGACCATCATACCCATGCTGCTGCCATTGCAGCTCTTCTTGCTGACCCAGCTGGTTGCCCCCAGGCCTCTCAGTTCACTGCTGTCTTCATCTCAGGTATTAGGGAGGGGTCTGGGGCTTGTGTAACAGGCACAAGACAATGATGCTGTCTTCACATGACTCTAATTGCTGCCTGCAGTTGTAGTGTTATTGCTTGAAAACCTGATTTCTAGACTGCAACACAGGGTTTTTAATACTACAAAGCCCTTTTTGTACATATTTGTTCAAAAATTCAAATCATGTGATTGGGATGTGAGGAGGAATAATAAAAGTTAATATTTTCTTGAGACTGTTCAAGAATTGTTCTTCAATTAAATCTATAAACACAATAAAGTAGAGATAAGTTATGAAAGAGGGAGAAAAGTTTATTCCTATTTACTTGTACTGATTTGCACATGGCCACCCATGAAAATGAGTGAAATAACACATGATTTTATTTTTATGAGTTGATTACACACTACAGATTTTTACAGATGCTAATGAACTATTTTTAATAATAGAGACAAAAGCAACAACTAGTGCAATCAATTGCCTTCCATTATAGAGAACTTCCCATAAGAATATGTAAATGGGCCAAAACCGGTTTGGCTCAGTGGATAGAGCATCAGCCTTTGGACTGAAAGATCCTGGGTTCGATTCCTGTCAAGGGCATGTATCCTGGTTGCGGGCACATCCCCAGTAGGGGGTGTGCAGGAGGCGGCTGATCAATGTCTCTCTCTCATCGATGTTTCTAACTCTCTATCCCTCTCCCTTCCTCTCTGTAAAAACTCAATAAAATATTTAAAAAAAAGAATATGTAAATGGATTAAATGCTGTAATCAAAAGACAGGGTAATGCATGGATAAGGAAACATGACCTATCTATATGCTGTCCATAAGAGAGCCACCTACCTCAGAACAAAAAACTCAACTAAATGAAAGGCAAGTGATGGAAATAATATCCCATGTAAATGAAAACAGCAAATGGAGTAGTAAATACTTAATATCTGACAAAATAGACTTCAAAATAAATACCATAAAAGAGATAGAACAGGTCACTACATGATACTAAAGACATTAATCCAACAAGAGAATATTACCCCTCATAACATATATACACTTAATATAGGAGCATCTAAATATAGAAAGAAAATCTTGTTGGAGTTTAAGGGAGAAGTTGAAAGCAATACAGTCATAGTAAGGAACTTTAACACCACACTGTCATGAGTGGATAGATCTTCCAGACAACAAATCAACAGTGTCCTTTCTTACTTATTTACTTATGTATTTATTTTGGACAATCCTCACTGAAGGATATTTTTTCCATTGATTTTCAGAGAGAGTGGAAGGGAGGGGGAGAAAAATGTGAGAGAAACACATTGATTGTTTTCTTCCCGCACAACGTCCAACCAGGGCTGGGGATCGAGCCTGCAACCGATACGTGCCCTTGATGGGAATCAAACCTGTGGCTCTTTAATTATGGGCCACTGCTCAAACCACTGAGAAAAAATTGGCCAGTGTGGAAATAGCACCTTTAAACAACACACTATATCATAGAAATTTAATTGATATTACAGAATATTTCATTCCAAAGCAGTGGGTTATACATTCTTCTCAAGTGCACATGGAACATTCTTAAAAATAGACTACATGTTAGGACACAAAATAAGCCTTAGCATATTCAAGTAAACTGAAATCATATCAAGTTTCTTCTTGAATCACAATGGAATGAAACTAGAAATCAACACACACACACACACACACACACACTCAAAAACATTCAAAACTCTATCAAACACATGGAGGCTAAATAGAATGATTTAACTAATAGGTAAACAGTGAGATCAAGGAAGATATCAAAATCCCCTGGAAACAAATGAAAAATGAACACAAAGCAACCCAAAATCAATAGGAAACACAAAAGCAGTCTTAGAGGACAGTTCATAGCATTACAGGCTACCTGAAGAAGCAATAAAAATCTCAAATGAACAATTCAACTCTCCACCTATTACTAGTAAAGAAAGAACATCAAACAAAGCTCAAAGTAAAAGGAAGGAAATAATAAAGATCAGAGCAGAAATAAATGACATAGAGTCTGGATAAAACAATATAAAAGATCAATGAAACCAATTCTTAAACAAGATTGAAGAAACTTTAACCAGATTCATTAAGAAAAAAAAAGGGAGGATCCAAATAAATAAAATTAGAAATTAAAAGGGAGAAGTAACAACTGACATAATAAAAATTCAAAGGATTTTAAGAAAATATGAATAGCTATATGCAACAAATTGTACAACCTGGGTGAAAAGGATAAATCCTAGAAATGTACAACTTTCCAAAACTGAACCAGAAAGAATCAGAAAACATGTATAGACTAATAACAATGAAATTAAAGCAGTAATGGAAAAACAAAACAAACAAAAATAAAGGGCAAGGAAAAGTCCTGGACTGGATTGCCTCACAGGTGAATTTTACCAAACATTCAAAGCATAAGTAACACCAATCATCCTCAAACTAGTTTAAAAAAACGCAGGAGTAGGGAAGACTTCCAAATTCTTTTTACAAGACCAACATTATCCTAATTTCAAAATGAGATAAAGACACTGCAAAGAAAGAATATTATAGGCCAATATCCCTGACAAACATAGATGCTAAAATCCTCAACAAAATATTAACAAATTGGATCCAGTAATACATTTAAAAGGTCAAATACAATGAAAAAGTGGGATTTATTCCAGGGGTGCACAGTCACTAAGATATTCATAAATCCATAAATGTGATACATCACATAAACAAAATTAAAGATAAATATCACATGATCAGATCAATAGATATAAAAAAAGCATTTTAAAAAATCCAACACCTATTTATGATAACAATTATAACCAAAATGGGATCATACCTCAATAATAATAAAGGCCATATATGAAAAATCTACATCCAACATCATGCCCAATAGGCAAAGCTAAAATCCCAAAATATCAATCAGAAAAAATATATGCACTCCTATATTCATAGTATCATTATTTACAATAGCCAAGATCTGGAAACAGCCCAAGTGCCTATTAGTAGATGAGTGAGTAAAAAGCATGGCTCAGTGGTTGAGCATCAACCTGAACTGAACCAGGAGGTGACAGTCAATTCCCGGTCAGGGCACATGCTTGGGGTTGCAGGCTCAATTCCCAGTGTGGGGGATGCAGAAGGCAGCTAATCAATGACTATCTCTCATTATTGGTGTTTCTATCTTTCTCTCTCTCTCTTTTCCTCTCTGAAATAGCCTATCTAATAACAGAGTTATATGCAAACTGACTGTACCTTCACTACACCCACCACCCACTCAGGAGCAAGTATGCAAATTAACCCAACAAAGATGGCTGCAGCCACGGAGAGAGCAAGAGGCTTGGGTTTCCCTGGCAATGGAGGAAGCCAAGTTTTCCGCCTGCCCAGTGCCCAGGCCTACCTTGGCCTCCATTTAGGCTACAAAGTTTCAATTATAGAAAATAAATAAATCACAGATACAAGGGCCTCTACTTGGGTCATGGTCATGGTTATGCTTGCCAACCACCTCAGGTCCCTCACCCAGGCCACCCCATGCCCCAAGGGAACACTCACCCTGATCCAGGACACCCTTCAGGAAATACCAGCTGACCCCCACCCATGCACTATGCCTCTATCCTACCTAATAAAAGAATAATATACAAATTGACTGTTCCTCCAATACACAAGATTGCTGCCCCCATGTGGTCAAAGATGACTGACCCAATGTGGATACAAGATGGCTGCCACAAGATGGCCAGCAAAGGAGGGCAGTTGGGAGGGACCAGGTCTGCAAAGGATGGCAGTTGTGGGTAATCAGACTAGCAAGGGAGGACAATTGAAAGGGACCAGATCAATAGAGGATCAAAGTTGGGGGTGACTGGGCCTGCAGGGAAGGGCAGTTGGGGGGCGGGGGACATAGGCCTGCAAGGGAGGGCAGTTAGGGGTAAACAGGCTGGCAGGGGAGTGGTTAGGGGGTGATCAGGCTGGCAGGTAGAAGTGGTTAGGGCAATCAGAACGGCAGGCAGTTGAGCAGTTGAGATCCAGCAGTCCTGGATTGTGAGAGGGATCACAGATTAGAGAGGGTGAAGGCTGGGCTGAGGGATACCCCCACCCATGCATGAATTTCAAGAAAAATCAGCTGGCCCCCACCCATACACCAGGCCTCTAGTCTATACTAATAAAAGAGTAATATGCTAATTAGACTGGGAGACCTTCTGGGAGATATTCCCGACATCCTTCCAGACAAAGCCATGGTGGTGGGGCCAAGGCAGAGGCAGTGAGGGCAATCAGGCCAGAAGGGATGGGCAGTTGGGTGTGATCAGGCTGGCAGGGGGCAGTTGGGGGCAATTAGGCTGGTAGGGAGAACTTGGGGGCAAACAGGCTGGCAGGCAGAGTGGTCAGGGACAATCAGGTAGGCAAGCAGGTAAATGGTTAGGAGCCAGCAGTCCTGGATTGTGAGAGGGATGTCTGACTGCCAGCAGTCAGACATTTCCGAGGAATCTCATATTGGAGAGGGTGCAGGCTGAGGATGAGGAACTCACACCCCATGCTTGAATTTCATGCATTGGGCCTCTAGTCTATATATATAAAACCCTAATATGCAAATAGACTGAACAGCAGAACAACCAAACAACCGAAAAACTGAACAACTGGCCGCTATGATGTGTGCTGACCAACAGGGGCATTGGCTGCAGTAGGATGGTGGAGCAGGTGAATGGGGGTGCCAGACCAAGGTGGGGTGCCAGTCATTGTTCATATATATGAACTGTAGTACATTTACACAATAGAATGCTATGCAGTCATAAAAAAGAATGAGCCTGAAGATTATTATGCTAAGCAAAATAAGCCAGTTAGAGAAAGACAAATACTGTATGATCTCACTTATATGTGCTATTAATAAACAAAACAAACTGGTGAACAAAATAGAAACAGAGGCATGAATACCTGGAACAGATTGACACCTGTCAGAGGGGAAAGGGGATGGAGAGGGTGAGTGAAAGAAGGTGAAGGGATTAGCCATAGAATATATATGCATAGCCCATAGACAAACAACAGTTCAGTGATGGTCAGAGGGAAGGAGAGTTAGGGGCTGAATGCAGGTGGGCAAAGGAGGAGGGAGAGTGGGGACATCCGTAATAGTGTCAATAATAAAAATAAAATAAATAAATGCCAACTTCTCACACATATATATAAAAAAATAAAATACTTGAAAAATGCAAAGAAAATGGATCACTCATCCATTTTTGGTAGTATTTAAAAATAGTACAGATGCCAAAACCAGTTTGGCTCAGTGGATAGAACATCAGCCTGTGGACTGAAAGGTCCCAGATTCGATTCTGATCAAGGGCATGTATCTTGGTTGTGGGCACATCCCCAGTAGTGGGCATGCAGGAGGCAGCTGATCGACTTCTCTCTCCCATTGATGTTTCTAACTCTCTATACTTCTCCCTTCCTCTCTGTAAAAAAATCAATAAAATATTTTGGGAAAAAAATAATAAAAAATAAAAATAGTACAACTATTCTGAATTATAGTTAAGCAGTTTCTATTTTTTTCAGTTTCATAAAGATACATAATTGACAAATCATGTTGCATTAAATGAAAGTGTACAACATAAAAATTTAATATAAATATATTGCAAATTGATTGCCACCATAAGTTTAGTTAACATACATCACTTCAGGTAATTGCAACTTCTTTCTTCCTTTGATAAGAACTTTTAGGATTTACTTTCTTAGGGACTTTCAAATATAGCTATGTCTCAGATATATTTTGTGTTCAGTTCCAGACACCACAAAAAAGCAAATATTGCAATAAATTCAGCCCCATATAAAATTCATGTTTCCATTATACCGTAGTCTAAGGGTGTGAATAGCATTATGTCCAAACAAAGAAGTATGCACCTTAATTGAAATGTACTCAGTTGCAAAGAAATGCTGACTACCATTTGAAATCCTCATAAGGTTTTAGCCAGTGTGAGGGCTTGCATTCAACATGTAAGGAATGCAGCATGTGAGAGGCATGAGTGAAGGACAATACTACTAGTGCACCAGTCCACAGGACAGTTTGGAAGTCATGGTGACCTCACTTACATTCCAGCCTTTCATCACCTTTACTCATTCCCCATCCCAGGCTGTTCCTTACAAAACTAAACACAATCACCATAAGATCCAGCCATTGCCCTCCTTTAAAAATGTGTTTCCATCACCCATTCTTTCTTAAAACTGTTTCAGGTGCCACACCTTCCCTCAGCATGAGCACCAAGCCTGCCAATCATCTGGAGCCACAGTGATCTGTTTCTGAAGAGCCCACCTGTCAGTCAGGCCAAGCA
>PVJN01034702.1:0-22590 GCA_004026805.1 Lasiurus borealis | reverse complement strand
ATTTTCCAACTCTGTTCTAAGTACTTTGCACGAACAAAGTAATTTAATCCTCCAAAATCCTACAAGGTAGGTACTACTATTATACCTACCTAGATGGATGAGCAGGGACAAGATTTGAACCAGGCATTTGGCTCCAGAGTACCTGCTCTGACAGTTGAAAAACATTCATTTTTCATTTTAAAATGTTTGTAGTACTTTTCCATGTTTATGAAGGGGGTTCACATCCATCATCTCTAAACACTCGCCCTAACCCAGCAAAGTCACCGAGCCGAGGCTCAGGGAGACTAAGGGACTTCGTGAAGAACATGCAGGGTCAGGGAGTGGTCGTGTCCACCTTGGGGAGCCTGTGTTTGGTCTGCAAACCATTCATTCCCTCACTCACTTGTTGACTCGCTCTTTTCCTCCACCTAAGGTACTGAATGATATTAACCATAGCCGGGCCCTACGAACTCCACATTCCCTCTCATTCTGTTCCTTGGCAAGGGGCTCACTCGAAGAGTGGGGCAGAGCTGCTGGAGAGGCAGCAAGTGCCACTTGCCTCCTGGTGCCAGTCATCTTCCATGGCATTCTAAGGGAGTTCACCTGCTCTGAGGCAGGAAGAACAAGTCAGGATTCTGACTCCTCAGGTTAGGGGAGGGGATCTTCGGAGCTCCTAGGGACCCCGGGCTTCTCTTTCATTGCATGGAGTTGTCACTGATCATTTTACTTGGGATCCATCCATGCCTGAACTCCCTTGGGCTCACAGTGGGCCAGGCAGAGCAGAATAGCTGGGTCCACTGGAGGCCCTGGGTAGAGCGGCTGGGAAAAGCCTTCATGTATCTCATTAGTCCCATTTTTAGCAAGTCCCTTTGATCATCCCCATCCCCACCTTTCACTGAAAAGAGACTCCAGAAGAGGATGGTGTAGAGAGAAGTTTATTGGATATCTATGGGTCTGGTCCATGTGCAATGAGATTGGGGACAAGGGCCTCCTCGGGGCTGCCTGGAATGTCACTGGCAGTCACCGTGGCCATGAAGCAGTACTGGAAGAGGTGTTTGGGGTCCATCACCTGCTCCTCCTTGCAGTCCAGCCGTGAGTTCAGGAAGAGGGGACTCTGCCTTAGAGATTTCACTCCTGGTATCTCCACCAACTTGCCTGTATTCTCATCTTGGCAGTCAGGGGACATTGCCTCGGGTTCTGGAAAACAACAAGCTGAGGGCATAGGGTTTCCTCCGGCATCCCATTCCTCCCAGCAGGCTCACACCCCCTGGCTAACTTCTCTGAGTGCTTACCTCAGGCAGGTAGGACTGTGCTCAGAATCTTAATACTCATTGAACAAATATTAGTTTATTAGCAATATACCCTGCCAGGCACTAGGAGCTGTCAATGTTCCCAATGAAGTTAAAGTGTAGTGGGGGAATTAGAATGCACAATTGTTAGTTAGATAGGAAAACTTGATCTTCAACATAAAACCATGAGGTAGATACTATTAAAAAACTAATTGTATCGATAAGGATTCAAGCTTACTACACAACCGGTATGCAGATAAGTGCTGGAAAATTTAAAAACATACATTATTTTAATAGATTCCATGACTTTTTTTTTTATTATTGCTTTATCCTCTCCTCCTCCTATATCTGAATTTGAAAGGAGGCTTTGTTATTCTCCACTTCCCTGACCTATTCTGTTGCAATATTCTTGGTTCTGCCCCCACCATACCTTTAAACATTTGTCACTAAATCCATGGTCATTTATAAATCCTTATCTCCCCAGACTTATCAGCTTTTGACACAATTGGGCATTCCTGCCTAAAAAAAAATGTATCGAGTGTTCAGCCAGAAATGTGAGTCATCTCTTATACCTTCTCCTCCAATCCCTTCACAAAGCCAAGCAGTTCCCCAGGTCCTGCTGATTCCACCAATCACTGTCTGCCATTATCACATATGCCAAATCACATAGCCATCCATTTCTCTGCATCCTCAAAGCCACCACCTTTGGGAAGGCTTTCATCTTCTGCCCAGAGCACTGGAACAACCTCTAGTCAGGCTCCTCCAGTCTATCCTTCGAGCTGTAACCAGAGAGATCTTTCTAAAGTCAAGTGAGTCCAGGGACTATTCTTTTTCAAAAGTCTTCAAATGTCTTACCATTGACTATGATACTTTAAAGCTCTTCACTACTGGTCCCATCTCATCTCTTCAGCTTCATTGCTAACCACTCTTCCCTCATGAACTCTATGCTTTTCCACACCAAAATTTTCCTTGTTACCTAAATGTGTCCATTCCTTCACATCTCTGGATCTCTGTGCTGTTTCTTCTAGAACAGTGGTTCTCAACCTTTCTAATGCCGCTTACCCTTTAATACAGTTCCTCATGTTGTTGTGACCTCCAACCATAAAGTTATTTTTGTTGCTACTTCATAACTGTAATTTTGCTACTGTTATGAATCGTAATGTAAATATCTGTTTTCTGATGGTCTTAGGTGTCCCTGCTAGTGGTTCTTAACCTGTGGGTCTCGACCCACAGGTTGAAAACTGCTGCTGTAAAGCCTAAGACCATTGGAAAACATAGATATTTACATTACAATTCATTAACAGGACCAAAATTATAGTTATGAAGTAGCAACAAAAATAATTTTGTGGTTGGGGGTCACTACAACATGAGGAACTGTATTAAAGGGTCGCAGCATTAGAAAGGTTGAGAACCACTGTAATCTAGAATGACATTTCACATCTTCTCTGTCTAGAAAACTCTTATACTGTAAGTCCCATTGATGGAAGATATCTAGGGGGGGGGGGGTAAATGGTACCTCTGAAATCAAGGGAAGAATGAATTTCAAGAAGGATGTACTGGATATTGGAGCTGGCTACCCAAATCCATTTTTCCCCATCCCTATCTGGTAATAGCAATTATAGTAGGGTGGCATTGGCTTCATCTCAGTGACAGGAGTGGCACCTGATTGATTTGAGCCAATCAAATAATCCCATTTCTCTGTCATGTGGTTGGGAAATCAGTTCATAGCATTTCCCTGGGCACAGTGATTGGTTTAGGGGTAGGCACATGACCTAAGGTGATCCAGTCAGAATAGAATTCAGGCCTTTATATTTACCTCCACCTGAAGGAAAATAGAGCTCCCTCTTTTTCCTCCTGGTACACAGAAGGGAACAAAAAGCATGTAGTCCCAGGGAATGCTGGCAGTCAACTTGGTACCAGGAGAAAAATCAGTCTGAGGAGAAAGCCAACACAAATAGAGAGCAGAATCTTAGAGGATGTAGTCACAAGCCTGAGGACATTGTGAACTTCTATTCAAACCATGCCTAAAGCCCACCCTTATTTTTGGACTAATCACTTAACAGAGTGAATAAATTTCTTCCTTTATTTTTTTTTAACTTTTTCTTTTTAAACTATTTAAGACTCACAAGAAGTTACAAAAATAGTACAGAATTCCATATGTCTTTCACCTAGCTTTCCCCATTGATAATATCTTATACTAGAGGCCCAGTGCACAAAGTTTGTGCATTGGGGGGTGTCCTTCAGCCCAGCCTGCTCCCTCTCAAATCTGGGACTCCTTGAGGGATGTCCGACTGCCCATTTAGGCCCGAAGCAGGTAGGATCAGGCCTAAATGGACAGCCGGACATCCCTCTCACAATCCAGGACTGCTGGCTCCCAACTGCTCGCCTGCCTGCCTTCCTGATTGTCCCTAACCGCTTCTGCCTGCCAGCCTGATCACCCCTAAACCACTCCCCTGACAGCCAGATTGATGCCTAACTGCTCCTCTGGTCCCTCCCAACTGCCCTCCCCTACTGGCATGATCACCCACAACTGCACTCCCTTGCAGGCCTGGCCCCTGCCAACTGTCCTCCCCTGCTGGCCATCTTGTGGTGGCCATCTTGTGTCCACATGGGTGCAGGATCTTTTGACCACATGGGGGCAGTCATCTTATGTGTTGGAGTGATGGTCAATCTGCATATTACTCTTTTATTAGATAGGATAGAGGCCCGGTGCATGGTTGGGGGCCAGCTGGTTTACCCTGAAGGGTGTTCTGGATCAGGGTGGGTGGGTGTTCCCTTCGGGTGTGAGGCAGCCTAGGCAAGGGGCCTGTGATAGTTCGCAGGCTGGCCACACCCCCTAGCAACTCAAACAGAGGCCTCTGGAATTTATTTATCTTCTACAATTGAAACTTTGTAGCCTAGATAGGAGCCAAGCCTTCTGCTTGCTCTGTGGCGACAGCCATTGAAACTTTGTTGTCTTAAGTGGAGGCCTGCCAGCCAGGGTGTGCCATGGGCAACCCAAGCCTCACTCCTGCTCTCTCTCCAGCTGTAGCCATCTTGGTTGGGTTAATCTGCATATTCTCTCTGATTGGCTGGTGGGCTTGGCTTGTGGGTGTAGCAGAGGTACGGTCAATTTGCATATTACTCTTTTATTAGATAGGATAACCATAAAACAATTTCAAAACCAGGGACTGGCATTGATATAATACTACTAGAGGCCCAGTGCATGAATACGTGGGGTCTCTGGCCTGGCCTGTGCCCTCTCACAATCCAGGACCCCTCAGGGAATGTCCAATAGCTGGTTTCAGCCCAATCCCTGCAGGCCTGATCCAGACAGAAGAGAGCCTGATCCTGTATGTTGAGTATCTGTCCCCTAGTGGTCAGTGCACATCATAGCACTGGTCGACCAGTCATTCGGTTATTCAGTTGTTTGGTCGTTTAGGCTTTTATATACATATCTATATATAGATTAACTAAGCTATTATTGATTTTATTCAGTTATAACAGTTTATATATATATATATATATATTTTGGTGTATAGTACTATAAAAGTCTACCACATATTTAGCTTTTTATAACCACTGCCAAAATCAGGATAAAGAACTATTCTATCACCACAAAGAAACTTACTCATGCTACTCCTTTATATAGTCAGATCTTCCTGCTAAACCTAATTCCTGATAACCACTAATCTACTCTCATTATTATAATTTCATAATTTCAGAAGTGTTATATAAGTGGAATTATACATATATAACTTTTTGAGATTGGCTTCTTTTACTCCACATGATACCCTTGAGATCCATTAAAGATAGTGTGTGTATGGATAGTTCATTCCTTTTCATAGCTGCATATATTTCATTGTATGGTTGTACTATTTGCCCGCTGAAGAACATTTGGGTTGTTTCCACTTTTTATCTATAAAATATAAAGCTACTATGAACATTCATATATAGCTTTTGTATAGCCATACATTTTTATTTATAGGATAAAAACCTAGCTGCATGATTGCTGTTTTGTATGGTATAGTGGGCTGAATGGTGGTCCTCAAAGAGATCAGGTCCTAATACTTAGACTCTATAAATGTTGCCATATATGGTAAAGTTTTGCAGATGTAATTAAATTGAAAATTTTGAGAAGATTATCCTGAATTATCTAGGTGGACATTGTGAACTTCTATTCAAACCATGCCTAACACCCACCCTTACTTTTGGACTAAGTGTCATCACAAGTGCCCTTATATGGGAAAGGCAGAAGGAGATAGACACACACAGACAATGATAAGAAGACAGAGTTAGAGATTAGAGTGATGCAGCTACAAGCAAAGGAGTGCTGGCAGTCACCAGACAAAGAGGCAAGGGACAGATTTTCCCCCTGGAGACTTTGCTTTTGGCCCAACAAAACTAATTTTTGAACTTCTAGCCCCTAGAAATGTGAGAGAATAACTTTCTATTTTGATAAGCCACCAAGTTTATGGCAATTTGTTACACTGGCCATGGGAAATCAATAAATATAATAGGTGTATGGTTAACTTTATGAAAACACCAAACTGTCTTCCAAAGTGGCTTTACCACCAGTTGCTGCATTCCTTACTTGGCATTGCCAGTATTTATGCTCATTTAGTATTCTGTAGCTTTATATTCATTTCCTTACTGGCTCACGAAGATGAAACACTTTTTTCATGTGCTTATTTGCTATCTGTGAAGTAATTGTTAAAGTCTTTTGCATGTTTCTTAATGGGATTGTTTGTTTCTTAATGTTAAGTTTAGGGGATTCTTTATATATTCTGGATAAAAGTCCTTTGTTGGCATATTATTTCCTAGTAAGGGGCAAAAGTCCCCAGCTCTTCAGCTGATACATCAATTGGTTCCTGAACCAAACTGCTTCTGATCACCTTCTGATTGGTCAAAGCCCCTCTTAAATTGTGGGGCTCTGAGCAGCAGAGCAGTTACTATAAGAATCATGTTTGACCAATACTGGTTTGGCTCAGTGGATAGAGTGTAGGCCTGTGGGCTGAAGGGTCCCAGGTTCGATTCCGGTCAAGGGCATGTACATTAGTTGCAGGCACATCCCCAGTAGGGGGCGTGCAAGAGGCAGCTGATTGATGTGTCCTTCTCATCAACATTTCTAACTCTATCTCTTCCCCTTCCTCTCTGTAAAAAAATCAATAAAATATATATGTGTTTTTTCTTAAAAAGAATCATGTTTGGCTAAAATGCAGTGGTACAACAATCTTATCTCCTAACGAACTCAGAGGTGGGTATTATTGTTCCATGTTATAGAAAAAAACAAACTGAGGCCCAGGTAGAAAAAGTCAATATTGAAACAGCTATTGAATATTGGATCCGAGATTCATTTTCCATTCAGTTTGATTACAAAGCTTGGATTCTTACCACAGAGCAAGTTTAGCCTTAGCATAAATTATGAACTTGGGATACAAAGGCATTTAAGATCTAGTTCCTATCTTTGAGATATCAACAAACACTGGGGAGACTAACATGTAAGTACCTAATAAAAATAAAAATGAGAGCTACTAATTGTTAAAAGCCTACCATGTGTCAGAGATTCATTTAGCTCCTCTGTAAGCATCACCTCTAGTTTTCACAACTTTCTTAGTAGGTATTACTGTATCCATTTTACAGAGTAAATTGAGGCCCAGAGAGAAGTGATTTACCTAAAGCCACACCATGGGAGTGGCAAAGCCAGGATTAGAGCCAGGCTCTCTGATACACTAGGCCAGCCTTGTGTCTTCCCACTGTTCTCCAAGGACCTCTGGGGCCAGTTCTCCCATTGCCTGGGGCCCTCCATATTGAATTTGGGACTAGCCTGTGGTGACCAGCCAGGAGAGGAGTTCTTAGATTTTCTCCTTCCTTGCAGATGAATTTAAACTGACTCGAGTCCTTACTGCCCTGCAGGTAGGTGATTATGATTGTGGCCAAGAGAAAGAGGATGTAAATTCCTTAAATCCCAGTGGAGAACTCTCCCTTCCTCTCCCCTCCTTCTTTCTGTCTGTAAGTGCTCAGAAGGTCTGGCTTCACAGACATCTATCTTAAGGCAAGAAAAAGAGGAGAGAACTATCCTGAATTGTCACAGGAAACAACTACATCAAGCAAAAACTCTGCAAAGAAAACCAAGGAAAGCACAAATGCAGCGTGCTAAAGAGAGGAAGAACGCTCCTATGGAGAATTTGAATGCCAGCAAACTGAAGGGAATTTTAGACAAAGTCTACTTCAGTCTTTCGAGGAATTTAAAGAGGACATAGATTATAGGCATTCTAATAATGAAGAAGTGACAAGAGAGATGCGATAGAAAGGTTTTTGGGAGCGATAAGGGGTCTGAGAAAAAGCTTTAGAGCTCTGCATTCTAACCATCGGCGTTCCTCACACTATTTATTGCATTTCTCATAAGATAGAAAATGCATTTCCTGACCTTTTGCTAAATGACAGCTTTCAGCTCTATCTTTTGCCCAATCACAGCTCTTTCTTCTTCATTAAGTACTGTCCTCTCCTTCCCAGGAGCCTTTTGTCCCTTCTTCTGCATCTGAGTCTATTTATAGGCTCATTATTCAACCTTTTTCTTTTATTAATAGCACGAGGTTCTTTTTGTCTGCATTTTCTTGCTAAATATTTGCTACTATTTCACGCTAATCCTTCAATGTTCTTTTGACTTACAGGTGACTCTTGTTACCAGCATCTCAGCTTTTGACCCCAATCTCACTCATTTAACAGGATGTTTCATTCACTTGAAGGAGCAGATACTCATGTAAAGTGAAAACACATTGCAAAACATTACAAATGTAAAATGTACATTTGATGCAGAAAGTTATTATACACCAAAAGGTAATACACTCTGGTGACCTGTGCTTTATTTCATTTTTGCCTATCTGCATCTTCTCACTTTCCAATAAAAGAATATATATGTGTAAGTATTACTTGTGTCACAAAAAAATACTAAAATAAACACAATAAAAGAACTTGTCAATTTAAAAAAAAAAAAGGACTGACTCATCACTGAGGCTTGTTTGGGTCACAGGTACCAAATGTGGTTAACTAAACAGCAATGGGCCTGCCCTGGCCTGGTGGTTCAGTTTGCTGGAGCATTACCCTAGACACCGAGAAAGGTTTTGGTTTTGATCCCCTGTCAGGGCATGTACAGGAAGCAACTGACCTGTTTCTTTCTTCCCCTTCCTCTCTCTCTAAAAATCAATAAAAACATAGCCTCGGGTGAGGATTTTTTTTAAAAGGCAGTAGTGAGTTCTGAGGTGGTAAATATACAATACAATATACAGATGAAGTACTGTAGAATTGCATACCTAGAACCTATATATTTTTATTACTCAATGTCACCCCAGTAAATTCCTTTTTAAGCCGTTGGCCCTGGGGAAACTGAATCCTCTCTGTAAGGTGAGAGGGGCTGCTGCAGGGAAAGATCCTTGGAGGCAAAGGCTTAGCCAACTGGCTGGTGACCTTGGGCCCATGACTCCCTTTCAGGGCCTCAGGGCCTCTCTTATACAGTGAAAGCATCAGACTTGATTTCTAGGAGCCCTTGGAGCCCATGAGAATGGCTGGCTAATGAGCTCTTCACCAACACCTTTTAGAGAAGGATGAGAACTGAACTCTTGTCTTCCATTTTGTACCTCCATTGTTTTATTTGGTCTTTTAAATGTACCATAGTTGGAACATAAACTCCATACATATCCCACTCGCCTCATCTGCAAAATAGGGTTGATAATAACCACCTGGCAGAGTAGTTAAACAGGTTACATGGAATAACATGTTTAAAGTCCTTAGCATAGCATCTGGCACGACAGTAGGAACTCAGTCACCCTTCTGATCAAGCTAATTACAAACTTCTAGAGCAGTGGTTTTCAACCTGTGGGTCGCGACCCCTTTGGAGGCCCATCGACCCCATCTCAGTGGTCACCTAAGACTATCAGAAAACACAGATATTTACATTACGATTCACAACAGTAGCAAAATTACTGTTAGGAAGTAGCAAAGAAAATAATTTTATGGTTGGGGGTCACCACAACATGAGGAACTGTATTAAAGGGTCCGGGCATTAGGAAGGTTGAGAACCACTGTTCTAGAGTAAGAAAGTTATGGGTTGTTGTTGGGTTTTCTTGCTTGTTTGTTTTTGCATTCCAAGTTTGGGGGATAATGTGGAGGTGGAGGTGATGGAACAGTACAGAACTCATGGGTAGCAGAAGGAGTCTGTTTCCAGACTCGGTTCCATTTCCACTCTGTTCTTACTGGGGCACTCTCCATCCCTAGCCCCACACTCAGCCCTCAGGACCCTGAGGTACAGTGCAATGATCATAGGCTTTAAATTCTGAGGGACCGGGACTGACATACCAACAACACATGCTCACTACTGTGTAGATTTGGCCAGTTTACTTCCCATGGCTGAGCTTGATGTAAAATGGGCTAATGGGAGAGGGAGACAGCAAGCAGAAGTAAAACTGCATAAAGGGTAAAGCTCTGATGAATGTACTAGTAAGATAATGGGCCTATAAACTGACTCAGCTGATGGGAAGGAGGGGACAGTACTTAGTGAAGAAGGGAGAGAGGAACTAAGAGCTGCAGTTGGGCAAAAGACAGAGCTTAAAGCTATCATTTAGCAAAAGGTCAGGAAATGCATTTTCTATCTTAAAAATAAGTAACAAAAAGCAAGAACATAAACTATCTCAAACCCTGGCAATTGAATAATCCAGCTGGTGGCTGAGCAGTAAAAAGTAGGAGGGTGTTTTTATCCATCAGGGCCAAGAGATAAACTGTATTCCCTTTGATTCAGAAAGGTTTGGTGTGTGTGTGTGTGGGCGGGGGGATATAGATGGGGAATATTGAGGGGATCAGGACACAAGCAGGAGCACTTCGTAGGCCTGGCCCAGTGAGGTAAAAAGAGTAGGACTTTGGAGGCAGAAAAACACATATATTTGAATTCCAGATCCACAGTTTATAAACTGTGACCCCCTGGGGTAAGTCATCTCACCTTTCTTAGACCTGCTTTTCACATCTGTAAAATGGATGATAACAGCACCTCACTCATGTAGTTGGGAGCATTAAATGAGATAATGCATGTACAGTTTCAAACAGTGTCTGGCACATAGTAGGGACTTCCGTTTTGCAGCACAGGAATAAGGAGAGGAAGGAGACTGGAGGTAGAGTTGGCTCTATCACTTAATCACTAGGTAATTTAGGCCTCAGTTTCCTCATCTGTAAAATGGATGGCAATGAGATCTATATCTGCCCAGTTATTTGTGAAGAACTAAGGGGATGCTCTGTTTAGAGCTAGTTCATTCCTCCTAACTGTGGAATCATATTTCATTATTCCTCTACTGGTAGGCATTTAGTTTGCTTCCAACATGACAAATGACCATGTCATTCATTTTTACTATCCTCTTCTAGTATAACTATTTCTTCTACGATAATTAGAAATGGAATTACTGAGTTATAGAGTGTATTCATTTTTAATATAAATAGATACTGCCAAATTACAAAGTAGTGGTACCAATCAGCAGTATATGACAGTATCCATTCCCTCCACCCAATCTCCTCAGTACTAATATGATCCATTTTTGTACTTACCAATGTTATTGATAAAAAAAAAAGGTTCCTGTGAGCCTCTGGCCACAACAATTTTTATCAACTGGTCAATATGTAACTTTTTTTAAAATTAAATCTTTATTATTCAAATTATTACATTTGTTTCTCTTTTTTCTCCTCCATAGCACCCCTCCACCCAGCTCCCACCCTTCCCTCTGCCCTTACCTCCCTCCCATTGATTTCATCCATAGGTGTATGATTTTTGTCCAGTCTCTCCCTGTATACCCCTCACCCCTTTCCCCCTGACAATTATCAGTCCACTCCCTTTCTGTGCTCCTGATTCTAATATATTCACCAGCTTATTCTGTTGATCAGATTTTTAATTCACTTAATTTTTAGATTCACTTGTTGATAGATATGTATTTGTTCTTCATAATTTTTTTGCTTTTACCTTTTTCTTCTTCCTCTTCTAAAAAAGTACCTTTCAGCATTTTATATAATACTGGTTTGGAGTTGATGAACTCCTTTAGCTTTTTCTTCTCTGTGACGGTCTTTATCTGCCCTTCAATTCTGAATGGTAGCTTTGCTGGATAGATAATTCTTGGTTGTAGGTTCTTGCTATTCATCACGTTGAATATTTCTTGCCAGTCCCATCTGGCTTGCATCGTTTCTGTTGAGAAATCAGCTGACAGTCGTATGGGTGCTCCATTGTAGGTAATGAATTGTTTGTCTTTTGCCCTTGGTATTTTAATTATGATGTGTCTTGGTGTAGTCCTCTTTGGATTCCTTTTATATGGGGTTCTGTGTGCTTCCTAGACCTGTAGTCTATTTCTTTTACTAGATGTGGGAAGTTTTCAGTCATTATTTCTTTAAATAGGTTTTCAGTATCTTGCTCTCTCTCTTCTGGCATCCCCACAATTCTGATGTTGGTACGCTTGAAGCTATCCCAGAAGCTCCTTACATTATGTTCACATTTTTGGATTCTTTTCTCTTCTTGCTTTTCCAGTTGAGTGTTTTCTGCTTCTATATATTTCAAATTTTTGACTTTATTCTTGCCTTCCTCTAGTCTGCTGTTAGGACTTTGTATAATATTTTTTATTCCAGTCAGTGTATGTTTAATTTCTAGTTGGTCCTTTATCAACTTTAGTTGGACCTTTTCCATCTCTAGTTGGCTCTTTTGCATCTCTAGTTGGTCCTTTTTCATCTCTTCTTGGCTCTCGCTAAGTTTATCCAACTTTTCTAGCATATTCTTGAAAAACTTATAAGCGTGGTTTTGAACTCTATATCCAGTCGTTTTTTCCCTCCATTTCTTCTGTTTGTGATCCCTTCCCTTGTCTCGGCATTTTCACTATGCCAGGGAAACTTCTGTGTTGAATTCAGCCTTATGATACCAGACTTGCAAAACCACAGAAGCCTCTGTTGAGTTTGGGATGGGTGGAGTCTCAGGGCTTAAGGGACTGCCTTGCCTTCCAGTCGGCCCTGCCCTCCATGGCCCCTGAGCCTCATGTGACTGGGTAATCGCTGGAGCAGTCCTTGTGCGCGCATGCCTGCAGTGCCTCTAGATTGCTGCCTTTCCAGCTCCCCTGCACATCAGGGCCACACAAGTCTAGGTCCCCAGGGTTTTGCCCGAAACAGGGGCTTAGTAGAGTCAGAAGTGGCACAGTTGGGAGGGTCTGTATCCCGCCCACTCATGAAAACCAGCAGCACAATCAGCAATCTGTCCTCTGCGCAGCGCCGTGCGCGACCAGACCTCTGATCTTTTGCGACTCTCCTAAATTTCCATGCACCTCTCCCTTTTCACAGTCCAAACTCCCCCATATGAGTTTTGGCTGGATCTGGGGTTTAGTGTCGTAAGATAAGGGGTTCAATGCCGTTGGGAGTCTCCGTTTCCCTCCCGCCAGAGAAAGCCAGCCACTTACTCCGGCACCTGCTCTCTCAGCGCACGTGTCTCCATACCTCAGCTTTTTGCAGCTCCTCTAGGTTTCTGTGAGCCCCTCTCTTTCCTTCTAGCTGTAGAACTTCCACTCAGCCAGCTTTCCTGTGGTTCTGGATGATGTCTGTTCTGTCTTTTAGTTGTAGTTTTGAAATTGTTGTGCGAGGCAGCAGTGTAGATGTTTACCTATGCTGCTATCTTGGATCCTCCAATATGTAACTTTTAAAAAATATATATATTTTATTGATTTTTTACAGAGCAGAAGGGAGAGGGATAGAGAGCCAGAAACATCGATCAGCTGCCTCCTGTCCACCCCCAACTAGGGATGTGCCCGCAACCAAGGCACATGTCTCTGACCGGAATTGAACCTGGGACCTTTCAGTCCGCAGGCTGACGCTCTATCCACTGAGTCAAACCAGTTTTGGCTATAACTTTGTTTTGTGTGTTTCTGTTTAAAGACATCTTATTTAATATATATTACTAATTTATTTACATTTAATTGATGTCCAAAAGCACCATAACTCCTGCCTGAACAAAGTTTACCTAACACATATATTTTCTCCTCAAGGCACATGACAGTCTTTTTCGTGCTCAGGAACATGAGGTAGCACTTCAGCACTATGTTTGGGGGGCATTTTCAACAGTGAAACCACCATTAAAGTCATAAAAATGCAAAAACATGTCACTCAATATATCATGAAAAGAACACTTGTTTACAGTCTGAGAGCTGAAACAAGAAGGTAGAGCATGGCCTTGTTCCATGTCGGCTAGGAATGTGTGTGATGGGGCAACTCAAATTTTTTGCTGCTCTGGGCATGTTCACCTTTGCCAGTGACCTTGAAAACACTGCAAGTATTGATTTTGAGGTTACAAATAAATTTTAGCAAGTAGGCAACTTCACAAATATTGAATCTGCAAATAATGATTGCCTGGCACATATTTACTTCTATTTATAATATCTTTGCAGTCTATTACTTGTTTTTTTAGCTTTATGTATACTATCTTATGTATTATTTGTATTTGATGTCTGTTTGCATTATATGTAGGTAAATTTGCCAATTTTCCCCTTATTTTTTAAAAATATATTTCTTTATTGATTTCAGAGAGGAAAGGAGAAGGAGAGATAGAAACATCAATGATTAGAGAGAATCATTGATTGATTGCCTCCTGCACACCCCCCACTGGGGATCGAGCCCACAATCCATGCATGTGCTGTTGGCCAGAATTAAACCTGGGACCCTTCAGTCTACAGGCTGACGCTCTATCCATTGAGCCAAACCGGCTAGGGCCAATTTTCCCCTTATTTAAAAAAATTAAATGTTTTCACCTTAGCCGGTTTGGCTCACTGAATACAGTGTAGGCCTGGACTGAAGGGTCCCATGTTCAATTCTGATCAAGGGTGCAGGCTTGATGCCCTGTGGGGAGCATACAAGAGGCAGCCAATCACTGATTCTCTCTCATCATGGATGTTTCTCTCTCTCTCCCTCTCCCTTCTTCTCTGAAATCAATCAATGGACACAGACAACAGGGGGGTGAGATCATGAGTGTAGGGGGGAAGCAATGGGGGAATAAGGACACATATGTAATACTTTAATCAATAAAGAAAATTAAAAAAACTAAAATGAAAAAACTAAAAAATATATTAAAAAGTAATAATAATTAAATATTTTCTTTAAATTTCTATATTTTCATTAGTCTGTTTCTGGACTTTCTATTCTAGGGTTTCTCAACATTGGCACTACTGATATTTTGGGTTAGATAATTCTCTGTGGTGGAGTGCTATCCTGTGTTGTAGGATGTTTAATAGCATCCCTGGCCTCTATCAAAAGATAGCAGTAGCAGTCTTCGTCTGTTGTGACAACCAAAAATGACTCCAGACATTGCAAAATGTCTTTGGGTAGCAAATTTGCACTAGTTGAGGACACTGCATTGCCCAATTCTACCTGTCAGTTTCTGTGCCAATATCAAATTGACAAATTCTTATCTTTGAAAAATGTTCTAGTATCTGATAGGGCAAGTCTCTTGTTTGTTTTTCACTCTTGCACCTTTACTCTTCCAGATTAATTTTGAATGAATTTAACAAATTCCATTAAACCTTTTGTTGAGATTTTTAATTGTAGATTAATTTGGAAAGAACTGATTTGTCCATGATATTGAGTCTTCCTATTGACATGCTTTCTGTATCTCATCAGATAGTAAAGTTCTTTTATGCCTTTCATTAACTTTTATGATTTTTCTCTATCAAAGTTGAAGCCTGGGCCCTGGCAGGGTAATTCAGTTGGTGAGAGCATCAACCTGATATGCCACGGTTGTGGGTTTGATCCCAGGTCAGAGCACATATAAGAATTAACCAATGGCTCTAGCTGGTTTGACTCAGGACAGAGCATCAGCTTGCAGACTGAAGGATCCCAGGTTCAATTCCTGTCAAGGACACATGCCTGGGCTGAGGGCTTGATCCCAAGTAATGGGTGTGCAGGAAGCAACTGATCAATGATTCTCTCTCATCATCTCTCTCTCCATCTCTCTTCCTATCTGAAATCAATAAAAATATATTTTACAAAAAGAATCAACCAATGAATGCATAGTAAGTGGAACAACAAATTTCTCTCTCTCTCTCAGATCAATAAATAAAAGTATTTTTTTTTTTTAAAAAAAAGGTGAAACCTTGGCTATCCCTGGTCTCCCTGAGGCTGGGTCTATTCTCCTGCCACTTCCTACTGTCCTCTGAGGTCTTCCTGGCTCCAAGGAGAGCCAGATGAATTCTCCCACCCTCCAAAGCAGCCCTTCTCCTTTTTATTGCTCAGCCACAGTGGGATTATTATAAGCATCAGGATCTGAGGTGTGTTCACGGGATGGCATTTGTTGCACGAGTTTGTTGTGAAATTGGAAGAGTAATCTTGTGCAAATGAAAAAGCTCTCTCTACTTTTCTCTGAAACTTAGCTGTTACCCACCCTGCCCCTTCTCCCTCCCTCAGTGTGCCATCTTTGTTTCTGAACTTAAATTCCTCCACTGTCCAGCCTGGCTTTACTCCCCTAGAGTGCCCCAGGGTGAATGACCCTGACACTGCATATTCTCACTCAGTCCTGCCCACACACCTTTCCTCATTATTTATCCTATCCTGAAATGCCTTTTCTCATCTATTTTGCCTAATCAACTCCTTCACTAATTCAGCACCAATTCACGTCTCCTTTCCTTTTCGAAACTCTCCTTACATTTGGTATTAAACAATTTTGTGCTTAATTTTATGCCTACCCAGACCCAGAGTGGTGGGCTGAAGAAAGAGCATGACTTAAGGAAGGAAAACATAGGCCAGATTTCATTCTTGTCATGTATTTTAGCTCCGATACTTTGCACAAGTCACCTATTCTCTCTCAGCCTTGATTTTCTCATTTGTAAAAATGGAAATAATGCTACCCATTTTGAGAGCTGTCTACCAAACTATACTGAAAGATCTGTTGCCAGTAGCTACTTGTTTCTTTCATAGTGCCTTGAAGAGGTTGTAAAAATATGTGCAAAAGCAAACTTTGAAGGAGACCCTGGAGGGAAGCCCTGGTTCACCTGTATTAAGAAAGAAATTAGTAGACAGAAGATCAGATTATTCAAAAATACATGTATTTAATTTCTGAATACATTGAGTGTGGGGAGCAGCAATTGTTTCTTATTAAGTGTATTTTGTTTGGGGTAATATTAAAATCAGTTTGCATTTTCTAAAGCTAGAATTAAAACATTGTCTTGGAGAATCCAAGATGGCGGCATAGGTAAACACCTACACTGCTGCCTCTGACAACAATTTCAAAACTACAACTAAAAGACAGAACAAACATCATCCAGAACCACAGGAATGCTGGTGGAGTGGAAATTCTACAACTAGAGGGAAAGAGAGGGGCTCACGGAGACCCAGAGGAGCTTCAAAAAGCTGAGGTATGAAGACTTGTGTGCTGAGAGAGCGGGTGCCAGAGTACCTGGCTGGCTTTCTCTGGCGGGAGGGAAATGGAGACTTCCAACGGCATTGAACCCCTTATCTTACGACACTAAACCCCAGATCCAGGCGAAACTCATATGGGGGGAGTTTGGACTGTGAAAAGGAAGAAGTGCACATAAATTTAGGGGAGTTGCAAAAGATCAGAGGTCTGGTGGCGCGCACAGCACTGCACAGAGGACAGATTGCTGATTGTGCCACTGGCTTTTGCGAGTGGACGGGAGACAGATCCTCCCAACTGTGTCACTTCTAACTCCACTAAGCCCCTGTTTTGGGCAAAACCCTGGGGACCTAGACTCCTGTGGTCCTGGTGCTTAGGGGAGCTGGGCAGGCAGTGGTCTAGAGGCACTGCGGGCACACACGCACAAGGACCGCTCCAGTGATTACCCAGTCACGTAAGACTCAGGGGCCATGGAGGGTGGGGCCGACTGCAAGGCAAGGCGGTCCCTTAAGCCCTGAGACTCCCCCATCCCAAGCTCAACAGAGGCTTCTGTGGTTTTGCAAGTCTGGTATCATAAGGCTGAATTCAACACAGAAGTTTCCCCAAAATAGTGAAAATGCTGAGACAAGGGAAGGGATCACAAACAAAAGAAATGGAGGGGAAAAAATGACTGGATATAGAGTTCAAAACCATGCTTATAAGGTTTTTCAAGAATATGCTAAAAAGATGGATAAATTTATCAAGTCCCAGGAGGAGATGCAAAAGGACCAACTAGAGATGCAAAAGATCCAACTAGAGATGATAAAGGACCAAATAGAAATTAAACATACAATGACTGAAAAAAAAATATTATACAGAGTCCTAACAGCAGACTAGAGGAAGGCAAGAATCAAGTTAAAAATGTGAAATATAAAGAAGCAGAAAACACTCAACTGGAAAAGCAAGAAGAGAAAAGAATCCAAAAATGTGAAGATAATGTAAGGAGCCTCTGGGACAGCTTCAAGCGTGCCAACATCAGAATTGTGGGGGTGCCAGAGGAAGAGAGAGAGCAAGATACTGAAAATCTATTTCAAGAAATAATGACTGAAAACTTCCCACATCTGGTAAAAGAAATAGACTTACAAGTCCAGGAAGCACACAGAACCCCATATAAAAGGAATCCAAAGAAGACCACACCAAGACACATCATAATTAAAATACCAAGGGCAAAAGACAAAGAGAAAATCTTAAAAGCAGCAAGAGAAAAACCATTAATTACCTACAAGGGAGCACCCATACGACTGTCAGCTGATTTCTCAACAGAAACAATGCAGGCCAGACGGGAGTGGCAAGAAATATTCAACGTGATGAATAGCAAGAACCTACAACCAAGATTAATCTATCCAGCAAAGCAATCATTCAGAATTGAAGGGCAGATAAAGAGCTTCACAGATAAGAAAAAGCTAAAGGAGTTCATCAACTCCAAACCAGTATTATATTAAATGCTGAAAGGTACTCTTTTAGAAGAAGAAGAAGAAAAAGGTAAAAGATAAAAAATTATGAACAACAAATACATATCTATCAACAAGTGAATCTAAAAATTAGATCAATAGAATAAACTGGTGAATATACTAGAATCAGGAGCACAGAAAGGGAGTGGACTGATAATTGTCAGGGGGAAAGGGGAAAGCGGGGTACAGGGAGTGACTGGACAAAAATCATACACCTATGGACTCATCAATTGGGGGGAAAGGTAAGGGTAGAGGGAGGGGTGGGAACAGGGTGGAGGGGATTTATGGAAGGGAAAAGAGAGAGACAAATGTAATAATCTGAATAATAAAGATTTAATTTAAAAATAAAAAAATAAAACATCATCTTAGCCAAAACCAGTTTGGCTCAGTGGATAGAGCGTTGGCCTGTGGACTGAAAGGTCCCAGGTTCGATTTCGGTCAAGGGCATGTACCTTGGTTGCAGGCACATCTCCAGTAGGGGGCGTGCAGAAGGCAGCTGATCGATGTCTCTCTCTCATCGATGTTTCTAACTTTCTATCCCTCTCCCTTCCTCTCTGTAAAAAATCAATAAAATATGTTTGAAAAAAAAACAACATTGTCTTAGAAAATCCACAAGATGGATTCATCTTTGTGTAACAAACAGAATGCTGACTATATAAAATTATTTTGATAAACGCAGAGCACATGAAAAGTTTAGAACAGACATCTTCAGGTCATAAACCTCTTTAAAATTGCTGCTTCTGAATATTCCAGGAACACTCATGAGGCAAGTGTTCCAAATACCATTTTTAAATATGTCCCCTTTGTAAAAATTCTTGCCTGCTGAATACAAGGAAAGCATGTGACCTCTTTCTTACCTGCAGTCTGTAAGCTTAAACCCGGGTCCAATTTTGTGTGAGGCTTTGAGCTGATGAACAGGTAACAGAGCACACAGGCAGTGACAACAAAGGCCAGGAGGACCACCGCTGCTATGGACAGGCCCACAAGAGCACCAATACTGGGGAGAGAAGACCATAGAGGAGCTGAGTTTCAGAAAGGGACTTTGGAGGCAGCATGTTATAGAAGTGTTGTTCTGTCTCTACTTGTCTTGAACAGGCTTTCTGTGCCTACACATGGGAAGGAGTATCAACTACATGTCAAGTATTCCCCACATATATGGCATGTCTCAGTGCAACCACATAGTTGGGAGTCAGGGTTCCCTTTCTTCTCCTCTCCTTCCATCCCTACTTTCCTCTCTGCTCCCACCCCAGGGAGCTGGAGATGACCTCAAAGCGCTGTTCCTACATTGCTATTTCTTTAAAAAATCAAGACACACGTTGACCTTGGTTAAAACCCAGTTGTCTGACTGGTTGCTCCGTGGTTAGAGTGTCAGCCTGTGCACCAAATGGTCTCGGGCTGGATTCCCAGTCAAGGGCATGAACCTGGGTTGCAGGTTCTATCCCGTGCAGGTTCTACCTCCCTCCCCCAACCGCCACTCCCAGTCGAGGTATGTGTGGGAGGCAGCCAAGCAATGTGTCTCTCTCACTTTCTCTTTTCTTCCTCTCTTCTTCCCTTCCTCTCTCCTCCCTCCTTTTCTCCCTCCTCCGCCCCTTCTCTCCCCTTTCCTTCTCCTTTTTCCCCTCCACTCTTTCTAAAAATTAATGGGAAAAACATCCTCAGGTGAGGACTAACAAAAAACAACAACAAAAACCAGTTGTCCTTCCAACCTCAAGGAGATTTTCTGATCTACCTCCAGTAGGTCATCATATCAGCATAGAGTCTACATCTAGAAACTGCCCTGCCACTGGTCCCTCACTGTTCAACTGCATTGTTCACCCAAGTCTGGTCATGGTCACTTGGTCTCTAGACAACTCCTAGCTCATTTGGGGACCACCATCTTTCCTTTTTCACATGATCCCTCTTCCTCATCTTCCCATATTGGAATTTTACCTGTCATCAAAGGCCCATCTCAAAAGTCTTCTCCTCAATAATGCTTTCCTAGGTCATCTGTCTTTCCCCACCCCACATGCCAGGCTAACCACCCAGGATGCTTTACTTAGGACCTTTTGCACTTCCCACTGGGTCTGGCAGCCCAATGTCAGGAAAAAAGCAAAAAGATTTGGAAACAGACCTACTTGGGTAAGGACCCAGACTACTACCTGTGAGGTGTTGATGAAGTTATTTAACCTTTGGAGCCTAAGCTTCTTTGTCTGAAAAGTGAGAATAATCAAAACACAGCACCTCACAGGTGGTAGTGAGGATGAATGATATATGTCATTTTCTTTTTTTTTTATGTAATAAATCTTTATTGTTCAGATTATTACAATTGTTCCTCTTTCCCCCCACCCCCAATAGCTCCACTATACATGGCTCCTACCCCTCCCTCTGCCATTACCTCCCCCCCACATTGTCCTCAGCCATAGGTGTACGATTTTTGTCCAGTCTCTCCCTGCACCCCCCTTACCCCTTTCACCCTGAGAATTGTCAGTCCACGCCCTTTCTATGCCCCTGATTCTATTATATTCACCAATTTATTCTGTTCATCAGATTTTTAATTCACTTGATTTTTAGATTCATTTGTTGATAGACATGTATTTGTTGTTCATAATATTTATATTTACCTTTTTCTTCTTCTTCCTCTTCTTAAAGAATACCTTTCAGCATTTCATATAATACTGGTTTGGTGCTGATGAACTCCTTTAGTTTTTTTTCTTATCTGTGAAGCTCTTTATTTGATCTTCAATTCTGAATGATAGCTTTGCTGGGTAGAGTAATCTTGGTTGCAGGTTATTGCTATTTATCACTTGGAATATTTCTTGCCACTCCCGTCTGGCCTGCATAGATTCTGTTGAGAAATCAGCTGACAATCGTATGGGTGCTCCTTTGTAGGTAATTAACTGTTTTTCTCTTGCTACTTTTAATATTTTCTCTTTGTCTTTTGCTCTTGGCATTTTTAATGATGATGTGTCTTGGTGTGGTCCTCTTTGGATTGCTTTTGTTTGAAAAACAAAAGGGGTTTTGTGCACTTCCTGGACTTGTAAGTCTATTTCTTTCACCAGATGTGGAAGTTTTCAGTCATTATTTCTTCAAATAGGTTTTCAGTATCTTGCTCTCTTTCTTCTTCTGGCATCCCCATAATTCTGATGTTGGTATGCTTGAAGTGGTCCCAGAGTCTCCTTACACTATCTTCACATTTTTTGATTCTTTTTCTTTTTGCTTTTCCAGTGGAGTGTTTTCTGCTTCTTTGTATTTCAAATCTTTGACTTGATTCTTGCCTTCCTCTAGTCTGCTGTTAGGTCTCTCTGTATAATATTTTTTATTTCAGTCAGTGTATGTTTAATTTCTAGTTGGTCCTTTTTCATCTCCTGTTGGGTCTCGCTAAAGTTATCGGCCTTTTCTAGGAAATTCTTGAAAACCTTATAACCGTGGTTTTGAACAGTCATTTGTTTTCCTCCATTTCTTTCATTTGTGATCTCTTCTTTTGTCTCGGCATTTTCACTTTTTCCCTGAGTTGGTAGAGTAGCTTTGTGTATTAGTTGTCCTATATGGCCCAGTAGCTCCGCCTCCCCAGTTACCTGATTGGACACTCTTGGTGCACTCCTTTGTGGACTGTGTGTACAGCCTTGTTGTAGTTAAGTCTTGATTGTTGTTGGTATCACTGGGGGCGGGCGAGGGGGAAGTTTGACCTCCAAGCCAATAAGTTGTGAGGATCAGCTGTGTTTACACTGGGAGAGTTTCTGTGCTGGAGTCAGCCTTATGATACAAGACTTGCAAAATTGCAAAAGCCTTTGTGTTCAACTTGGATGGGGTGGAGTCTAAGGGCTGAGAAGACAGCCTTGGCTTCCCATCAGCCCTGCCCTAAATGGCCCCTGGGTCTCAGTGTTCTTTGATAATTGCTATAGCCCTCTCTGTGCACACTCATGCTCGCGTGCCTCCAGACCTCTGCCTTTTGTGGCTCCTCTAAGTTTCTGTGCACTCCTCAATTTTCACAACAATCCATACTCCCCCCATATGAGTCTTGCCCAGAACTGGGGTTCAGGGCAATTGGGAGTTTCCATCTCCTTCCTGCTAGAGCAGCGGTTCTCAACCTGTGTGTCGCGACCCCTTTGGGGGTCGAACGACCCTTTCACAGGGGTTGCCTAAGACTATTGGAAAACACCTATTTCCCATGGTCTTAGGAACCAACACACGGCTCCTCAGTGTAGCAAAATGTAGCAATGTAGTTTACTGTTGTCATATTATCACTGTTACCCATGCTACAACATGATTCAAGATAAAATTTCATTTATTTGTAATTAGAAATAAATATTTCACAATATATAATTACATATTGTTTTTGTGATTAATCACTATGCTTTAATTATGTTCAATTTGTAACAATGAAAATACATCCTGCATATCAGATATTTACATTACAGTTCATAACAGTAGCAAAATTACAGTTATGAAGTGGCAACGGAAATAATTTTATGGT
>PVJN01034701.1:0-22591 GCA_004026805.1 Lasiurus borealis | reverse complement strand
AGGCTTTGGGACACACCCCTAGCCTTTAGGCAGGAAATAACAGAAATTAACATGATACAAACAGATAGTTTCAACTAAACAATGAGTAATCAGCTCTGACCTTTCAGAGCAATTAAGGTTTGCCAGCCTTCTGGCCTTCTGTTTACATCCACCTAGTGAGAACAATTACATCCACCTAGTGAGAACAATATTTGGTCTCTGACAGCTGAAAGGTACTCTTTAAGAAGAGGAAGAAGAAGAAAAAGGTAAAGATAAAAATTATGAATAACAAATACATATCTATCAACAAGTGAATCTAAAAATTAAGTGAATAAAAAATCTGATGAACAGAATAAATTGGTGAATATAACAGAATCAGGAGCATAGAAAGGATGTGGACTAACAATTCTCAGAGATAAAGGCATGTGGGGATGCAAGAAGAGACTGGACAAAAATCATACATCTGTGGTTGAGGATAGTGTGTGGGAGGGTAAGGGCAGAAGGTGAGGTGGGAACCAGGTGGAGGGGATCTATGGGGGGAAAAGAGGAACAACTGTAAAAATCTGAACAATAAAGATTTATTTTAAAAATAATAATATTGCTGACTACCTCTTTGGTTTGGCCCATTGGATAAAGCATCGGTCCGAGGATTGAACTGCCCCAGGTTCGATTCGGGTCAAGGGCACATGCCAAGGCTGTGGCTTGATTTCCAGTGGGGGACGTGCAGGAGGCAGCCAATTAATGGTTCTGTCTCATCATTGATGTTTCTAACTCTCTCTCCCTCTCCCTTCTTCTCTCTAATCAATAAAAAAATATATATTTTTAAAAAGAATATTATTGACTAGTTCCCTACACTATTCTGTGACTATTTTGAAACTGCCAATTTGTACTTCTTAATCCCTTCGCCTTTTTCATCCAGTCTCCTAACACCCTTCCCATCTGGCAACTATCAGTTTGTTCTCTCATCTATGAGCCTATTTCTGTTTTGTTTGTTTATTTTGTTCTTTAGATTCCACATGTAAGCAAAATCATATGGTATTTATCTTTCTCTGTCTGACTTATTTCACTTAGTATGATACCTTTTGGTCCATTCATGTTGTTGCAAATGGTAAGGTTTCATTATTTTTTATGGCCAAGTAATATTTGGTTGTATAAATAGCCAAGATTTGGCCCTGCCTGGTTTGGCTCAGTGAGTAGAGCTACAGTCTGCAGACTGAAAGGTTTTAGGTTTAATTCCGGTCAAGGGCATGTATCTTGGTTTCAGGTACATTCCCAGTAGGGAATGTGCAGGAGGCAGCTGATCAATGTTTCTCTCTCATGGATTCTTCTAATTCTCTATACTTCTCCCTTCCTCTCTGTAAAAAAATTAATGAAATATTCAAAATAATTTTATAAAATTAAATAAATAGCCAAGATTTGGAAACAGCCCAAATGCTCATCAGCAGATAAGTGGATTAAAAAACTGGTACATCTACACAATAGAATACTACACTGCTGTAAAACAGAAGGAATTCCTACCATTTGCAACAGCATGGATGGACCTAGAGACCATTATGCTAAGCGGAATAAGCCAGTCGGAGAAAGATAAATATCACAAGATCTCACTCATTTGTGGAATATAATGAACAACATAAACTGATGAACAAAACAGATCCAGAGACAGAGAAGCATCAATCAGTCCATCAAACCTCAGAGGGAAGGCAGGGGCGGGTGGGGATAAGGAGGAGAGAACCACTGAAGGACTTGTATGCATGCATGTAAGCCTAACCAATGGACACAGATACCAAAAGGGGTGAGGGCCCGGGAGGGGGTGGGGGGCAATGAGGAGATAAGGACACATATGTAATGCCTTAATCAATAAGAAAAGAAAAAATATTTGATTGTATATACAGGGTGTTTCAAAAATGTATACACTCTATGAATAATTATAAAGGCAGTGTTTGTTACAATACATTTCATTTTCAAAATGTAATAGAATCAGCTGGTAAAGTATGTATACATTTTGGGGATACCCATATGTGCTGCATATTCTTTATCCAATCTTCTATTGATGGATTCTTAGGTTGTTCCTATATTTTGGCAATTGTAAATAATGCTGCAATGAAAATAGGGGTGCAAAAATCTTTTTGCTATTGTTTGTTTGAGCAAGGCTGATAGCAGCATTTCCAGGAAGAAATATAGGTCCTTTAGTCCTGAAGGAGAATCTGGGCAGCACTGTGCAAACCCTGTTCTTCAGTTTATGTGGGAACCTCTTTCCACGTCCCACGTGGTTCAGGGTTCCCAGGTCAGGGTTCCCACATCATGAGCTGAGACTGAAAAAATCAGACGAAAAAAAGTTATGTTGGAAAATTAACACATTGTAGTCTCTTTGGTCTGTTATAACAAATTATCATAGACTAGGTGGCTTAAACAACACAATTTGTATCTCACAATTCTGGAGGCTGGAAGTCTGAAATCAGAGTACCAGATGGTCAGGTTCTGGTGGGAAACTTCTTTCAGGTTGCAGACAGCTGACTTCGCATGGTGTCCTGCTCACACAGTGGCCCAGGAGAGAGAGCTCTCTGGGGCCCATTTTATGAGGGTATTAACCTCATCACGGGGTTCCCTCATGATCTAATCACATCCCCCCAAACTCCCTTTTAACATAATCACATGGGAGACTAGGAGTTCAAGTTATGAATTTGGGGGGAACACAAACATTCATCCCACAACACGCATTATGCTTATTATTGAGTTGGCTTATGCCATATGGGACACAAATTCATCCAACCTTCAGAGTCTTTTGCCTGATGTTCATTCTGTTTAAACCAGAGTCCCTTGAGGACAAAACGTCCAATCTAAGCTTGCCACAAGTCAGAGGAAACTGAGGAAGGGTCCTAACGTATTCTGCCTGAGCACCTGTTGATCACAGGACAAAGTCACAATCATGTTTATAATCACATCTCATAGAAAGCACCGTCAAGTGCCAAGAGATCATCTGTTATGATGGAGGAAGCATCGTCAGCGTCTCCCAATTTTCAGAGGGACCCCATTTCTTCTTTACTAGAAAACAGGCAGCAGAGGGCTTGAGCTACTGCATATACAAACCTGTGCATACAAGGGTTGGCAACAGTAGGTTTACAGCTCTAATACAAATTAATAATACAATGGTTAATAAATAATAGTACAAGAATAAACTTTCACATACAAATATAAACCTACCGTTGCCCATCCCAATAGAGAAAAAGCAAGAGAAAAATGGAGAGAGAGAAGATATCATGGTTTGGCTCAATGATAACAATATGTAATTATTATATATTTATATAGTTTATCAATAAATTAATTTATCTTATTAAATGATTACATTTTATTATGTATTACATTTAATTATACAATATTAGTATAAGTAATAATATATAATACGTATATTAATAGACCAATGATGGTAGTTTTATTATTTTAACAGAATATAGATTAATATATTAATAAAATCGTTAAAACAATTTACAGACATGGATTATATATTTTGATAATTTTCAAATAAATTGTAATAATGATTATTGTCTTAATGGCAATCTTTATGTCTTGGGCATTTTGCTAAGTATACTGTGTTTTGCCCTGGCCTGGTTGGAGTGGCACCCATACACCGAAAGGCTGGAGGGTTCCGTTCGGGTCAGGTCACATGCCCAGATTGGAGGTTTGATTCCCGGTGAGGGTGCCTTCAGGAGGGAGTGACCAGCGTTTCTCAATAAATACATTGCGTTTTCTCCCTTATTTAAGCAGAGAAGGTGCTTGAGCTGGGGCAGTGGGAGTGAGCAGCCACTGGCGTAGATATCTCCGCCCAGCAGAGGGCGCTGTGACTCAATCACTGCTCCTTAGAGAGAGACTGGCGTGTGGCCTGGCGGTGCGCAGGCGCAGTGCCTGGGCGCGCGCACCCGTGCCGCTGCGGGGCGGGGTGAGGGGGAAGGGGGCGTCCGCCGGGGCGACGTGGGCGGGGCACCCAGAGCCGGCTGCAGGGAGCGCCTCCGCTGCGGCGGGGTGCGCGCACCCTGTGGCGCTTTAAGAGCCGCGGGGGCACACTGTTCGGGAGGGAGGGAGTCCCAGAGGTCGCACCTCCAAGGGAAGCGGAGGGGACCCGCCACTCTTAAAGGCAGAGGGCACGCTCTCTGGCTCCTCTCTTGGGCGAGACCAGGTGTTTGCAAGGGAGGGTGACCCTAATCCCGCGGGGACACTGGGGCGTGTCTGGGGCATCTGTGGCTGCCATGACTGAGGGGTGCTCCTGGCATCGAGAGATGGGGGTCAGGGATGCTGCCCAATACCCACCTCCCACCCCCCACCCACCCCCCGTCCAGGACAGTCCCCTCAGCAGGTGGCGGGCTCCACGGCCACATTGCGGAGGGAGACCCGCTGTACCACTCACATTGTGACTCGGGGTACCTGGCGTTCGCTGGGGTTACCTCCACACACGCCGGTTACCCAGTGCGAAGCAGCTGACCCCGAGCGAACGGGCCTTTTTTGTGCAGAAAGTGCGTTCCGGTGGTTTGAACATCGAGCCCCCGCGGGGTGGCTCGTTGGCTGGAGCCTCTGCCTGGAGCCTGGTTCCCGGGTCAGGGCACACACCGAGGTAGCCGCTTCCACCCCGGTTGAGGTGCGTAGGGGAGGCAACCCATGGATATTTCTCGCCTATACAGCTGTTTCTTTCTCATCCCAGTCCCCTCTCTCTAAAATCAATAAAACTTTTCAGTGAGTCTGGATTTTTGCTTTTATTTTTAAAAAGGGGGATTAGATTCCCCGAAAGAAAGAGAGAGAGAGAAAGAGAAGGAAGAAAGGAAGGAAGGAAAGAAGGGAGGGAGGGAGGGAGGGAGGGAGGGAAGAAGAAAGAAGAAAGAAAGAAAGAAAGAAAGAAAGAAAGAGGGAAGGAAGAAAGAAAGAGGAGGGAAGGAAGGAAGGAAGGTCATGAGCCAGGCTCCACAGGCCTGGGTGAATGAGGTAGGCGGTCGGGATCGCTGGCATCAACCAGGAGGGAGGAGGGTCCGCTGGACCATGTAAGGGTGAGACAGTTGGTCTGGAAATGCTAGGAAGGGCAGGGAATTCCTGGACCCATTGCCATGAACTGCAATTTAAAGTCTCGAGGGCAAAGAGGGAATAAAGACCCCATGGCCCAATACAGCCACATTCTGGCATCCTGGGAGTCAGGGATTTCAACATGTGAATGTGAAAGGAAATGAACTCCCCTCCATCTTGTCCTATAGGGCTGGGCCCCCTGCCTAAACCCCCTCCCTTTTCTGGGAGGGGCCACAGGTGTGCCAGCAATGTCCTAGCTTCCCCGACCACCACCCAAATGGACCAATGAAGCTCCAGGAACACAGCGAGGGTCCTAATAAGGCTAAACCACAGAAAGACCCTAATTCAAGTGACCAATCTCTGTAACCCTCGTCACTTTCCTAAGCCCCCTAATTATCCTACCCCATATAACTCATTGTTCACGCCCGGCTCGCTCGTTCACACCTCACTGCTGCACCAGAAAGAGGCTGAGAGCCAAACCCGGGTTTAAATAAAGACTCTTTGCTTTTGCATCAGAAAAGGCTCCTTAGTGGTTGATTATTGGAGACCCTGAACTCTGGGCATAACAAATGGGGGGGGGGCACTATTTAGTCCATGACAACAGATTTACTACGTATATACTGCGTATGTACTGTATGTATCTATGTGCTTTATACATAAAAAGAACAAGTTATTTTCCCCTCTTCCAACTCCTCCAAGAATCCATTTATAGCACCTCAAGAGTGACAGCACCCCGTTGGGAATGCACCCCCAAATGTTAATATCTCTTTGTTGCTGTTGTTAATCCTCACCCAAGAATATTTTCTCTATAGATTTTTAGAGAGAGTGGGAGGGAGGGTGAAGTAAAGAGAGGGAGAGAAACATCAACGTGAGAGAGACACCTGGATTGGTTGCCTCCCAAGGGGGATGGAATCTGCAACCCAGGCATGTGCCCTTGACCAGGAATTAAACCTGAGACCCCCTCTGCTCAGGCCGATGCTCTACACACTGAGCAACACTGACTGGGCTAATATTTAAAAAAAATTTTTTTAATTGATTTCAGAGAGGAAGGGAGAGAGATAGAAACATCAGTGATAAAAGAGAGAATCATTGATCAGCTGCCTCCTGAACACCCCCTACTGGGGATTGAACCTGCAATCTGGGCATGTGCCCTGACTGGGAATCAAACTGTGACCTCCTGGTTCATACCATTGAGCTAGGCCCCCCACACACACACCTCTTCCCACTTTGCTTTGGCAACCATCAGCTTGTCTATGTCTATGGGTCTGTTTCTGTCTTGTTTATTCTGTTGTTGTTTTTAGAGTCCACATATAAGTTAAGTCAGATGGCATTTATCCTTCTCTGACTTAGTTCACTTAGCATAATACCATCTAGGTCTATTCATGTCAAAAATGGCAAGACTTCATTCTTTTTATCACCTATTAAATTCCATTATATATATGTATATGTATCACATCATCTTTATCCAGTTGGCTCACTAATGGACACCTAGGTTGCTACCAGATCTTGGCTGTTGTCAATAATACTGCAATGGACATAGGGGTGCATATATCTTTTTTAATTAGTGTGTTTCTTTGGATAAATACCCAGAAGTGAATTGCTGGGTCATATGGTAGTTTCTATTTTTAATTTTTGAGGAACCTCCATACTGTTTTCCATGGGGGCTCCACCAATTTGCAATCCCACCAACAGTGCACGAGGGTTCCCTTCTCTACACATCCTTGCCAACACTGTGATTAGTTGATTTATTGATGACAGCTATTCTGACAGGCGTGAGTTGAGATCTCATGGTGGTTTCGATTTGTATTTTTCTGATGATTAATGACATTGAGGATGTTTTCATATGTGTATTGAACATTTATCAAAACTAAGACATTAACTGGAATGATGGTTGCCGGGGGCTGGGCGGAAGAGGGTAGGGAATTGTCAACCAACAGGCAGAAAATGTCAGTGAATAAGCACCAGAGATGTGCTGGATAATATTGTACCTATAGTCTGCAGTAGTATATTGTTTACTTACTATTTGTTAGAGGATAGGTCTCGTTGTATGTGTTCTTATCATGATAAACTTAAACCAACTAAGACATTAACTTGGGTTCTCTTTACTATTAGCTAGACTACAAACTTTATTCAGATTTCACCACATTTTCTGCTCGTCCTTTGTCTGGTCTGGGAGCCCATGCAGGATCCCATGTAACATTTAGTTGTCATATCTCTGTTGGCTCCTCCAACCTGGATGGTGCTTTTGTCTTTCCTTGTCTTTCATGACCGTGGCACATCTGAAGAGCCCCATGGTCAGGGATTCTGTAGAATGCCCCTCAAATTGAGTTTGATGTCTTCTTACGGTTACCCTGAGATTCTGGGTTGTGGGGAAGCTATTCCAGGGGTGAGGCGCCCTCTTCCTCATGTCATATAGGACACTGGATGCCCTCACAACAACATCACTGATGATATTAACCTTGATCATCTGGGGAAATGAGGCCTGTCAGGAGTCTCCACTACAAAGTTAGTCCTTTCCCTTTATCTTCACTGTTCATTGGAAGCCAGTCACTGAGTCAGTCCACCCTGAAGGGGAGGGAGGTTAGAGCACCTCCTGGAGGAATGTGTATTGAAGAACTTTCAGTCATATATTTAAAATATGGCAATAATAAATATTTTGGGGACATGACTTTGAGCTCTGTGGATGTCCTGCTTCTCCTTGGAGTCTCACCAGTCATGAAGCTCACATCCATACGTCTTGTCTACAGGAATTCTTGCTGGGGTGTCCCTATGCTGAATGTCTGTGTCTGAGGGGTTGATTTATTTATTTTTAATCCTCACCTGAGAGTATTTTTCTATTGATTTTTACCGAGAGCGGAAGAGAGAGAGAAAAATGAGAGAAATATCAATGTGAGAGAAACACATCGAATGGTTGCCTCCTGCATGCGCCCTGACCAGAGCCTGGGCCAGGAGGAGCCTGCAACCAAGATACATGCCCTTGACTGGAATTGAACTCGGGACCCTTGGGTTCGCAGGCCAACGCTCTATCCACTGAGCCAAACCGACTAGGGCTGAGAGGGTGATCTGTGAATATAGATCACACCCACTGGAGGTGTTCAGTACACACACCCCATTTATTACTCAGGAGTCTGGGAGAAGGTTTGCTGTTTCTATCACCACGAGCAGGCGGAAGCTTCCTCATAGTGAGCGAGGACAAAGCAGGATGTCTCAGGCTTTTGTCATCCAGAAACAAAGCCAGACAGTATCAGAGCAGTCAAAACCGATTCAAATCAGGAGTTCCTGCAATGGGGAGAAGAAAGCTTAGTGCAGATCTGGGCCCAACCCCAAGTACAGTGTGACGAGTGTACTTACAGCCAACGAGTAGGTGGGGTCAGTGGATGGAAAATTGCTAAGGGGGAAATATCAGAGGGATTATGGCTACACACCTAAAAGGATTCCTGCTACAGGCAGGCGATCTAACATTGCCTGCGTGGGTGGATTGAGCGAACCCTTTTAGTTATCAAGAGTGATTGGATATGGCCCAGTTGGCATGGATTAGTGGTTGAGCATCATCCCATAAACCAGGGGTCACAGATTCCTGGTCAGGGCACATGCCCAGGTTGCAGGCTCAATCCCCAGTGTGGGGCATAAAGGAGGCAGCCAATCAATGATTCTCTCTCATCATTGATCTTTCTCTTTCTCTCTCTCCCTCTCCCCCTCTCCCTTCCTCTCTGAAAGCAATAAAAATCCTATATTGTGGTGTACCAGCACGGCCATGGCATACTCAGCCCTAGGGCTCCTTACGTGCCGCACCAGCTCAGCTAGGTTCAGCTTAGAAAAGACAAGAGAATGAAAGCTGGGTCTTGGTGGGATGCTGCTTCCTCACGGAGAGACAGCGCCACCGACTACAAGCATGTCTTTATTTTATAGCCGATGCCAGGAAGCAAAGTAAGGGCGTGGTCAAGATATTTACAATATTCTTGTGAGTTTCAACCCTACTCAAATACATGCACCTGATCAAGCTTTGTTTACCTGCAGCCTATATCACTTAGGCACGTGGGGCCACGTGTTCAGATCATAGGTTCAAACTTACAACTACAGCTGTTGGCTCTGGGGTTTGGGGCCAAGCCTGGGTCTGGACTTCATCATATCTTTCTGCAGCTCTGTCTGCCCAGAAACCTGCCTTTTGCCAGGAAGAGAGGATGGCTGCTGGGTGCCTGCTCCCCTGGCCCCAGGTGAGTGGGAACTTCCTCCCACCCTGAAAGGCATCCAGTGTGTCTGGAGGGAAAGTACAGAGTGGCCAGATTATTCTGATCTCTAAACGCATAATAATCTGCCCACTCAGTGTCTATCCTATATAATAAGAGGCTAATATGCAAATTATCCCCTCCACCAGGAGTTCAACCAGCAGGCAGGCTGGCCAGCCACCCATGTCCCCTTCCCCTGACCAGGCTGGCTGGACCCCACCCATGCACAAATTCATGCACTGGGCCTCTAATATATATATATATATATATATATATATATATATATATATATATATATATATACACACATACATATATACACACACACACACATACATACTGTACACACACACACACTCAGTGGCCAGATTATTATGCATTCTGAGATCATAATAACCTGGCCACTCAGTGTATATACCAGAAATAAGTTCCTCGTTAGAGAAGGGAGCCCCCTTGCTCTGTGGGGAAGGAGAGCATTCACATGAGTGCCTGGGTCCAGCTTCTCATGCTTCTTGTAAGCACAAGGAGTGACAGGAACTATGTCCAGCTCACCTTTCCCCGGAGACCTGTGTTCATTTTTAGGCTGGCAGCGCCTCTGAGACCTGAAGGTCCGGCATAGAGGGGGTAAGGCTTCCCAAGAAAGTACCATTTTTTTTTTTTTACTTAAAAAATGTTTAGTTGTGGTAAAACACATATAACATGAAATTCACCATGTTAACCATGGTGTGGTGGCATAAGCACCACCACCCGTCTCCAAAACGTTCTCATTTTCCCAAACGGAAACCCTGTCTCCATTAAACGCTGGCTCTCCCTCCCCACCCCCAGGCCCTGACACCCACCATTCTACCTCCTGTCTCTCTGGATCTGACTTCCCTAGGGACCTCCTCTGACTGGAATCTCAGTTTTGCCCTTTTGTATCTGACTTATTTCACTCAGTATAAAGTCCTCAAGCTTCATCTACATTGTAGCAGGTGGCAGGATTTCCTTCCTTTTTAAAAGGTTAATTTCAGAGAGAGAGAGAGGAAGGGAGAGAGTGAAACGTCAATTTGCTATTCCATCCATTTATGCATTTATTTGTTGATTCTTTGTGTGTGCCCTGACCAGAGACCGAACCCAAAACCTCTGCAAACTGTGGCTCTCGAGCCACATGCAGCTCTTTGGCCCCTTGAGTGTGGCCACAAAATACCACGGCCTATTTTGAAGAAGTGGTATTAGAAGAAGTTTACGTTTAAAAAACTGGGCTCTCAAACATCGGGACATCAGACTCCCCTCCCTTCCCGTGCACCTTTGGGTGGCAGCCAGGAGTTCAGGAACACAATTGATCTCCTTATCAGAAATACAGAGCTGTCAGAGTGGAGGGTGTTTAGGGGCTGGATGAAAAGGGTAAAGGAATCAAGCAAAAACAAAACAAAAACCAACTCATAGCTGAAACCGGTTCGGTTCAGTGGATAGAGCGTAGGCCTGAGGACTGAAAGGTTCCAGGTTCGATTCCGGTTGGGAGCATGTATCTTGGTTCCGGGCACATCCTCAGTAAGGGGCATGCAGGAGGCAGCTGGTCGATGTCTCTCCCATCGATGTTTCTAACTCTCGATCCCTCTCCCTTCCCCTCTGTAAAAAAATCAATAAAATATATTTTTAAAAAACAACAACTCATAGATATAAACAACAGCATGGTGACTACCAGTGGTATGGTGGGGAGTGTGGGTGGGGGTTGGGGGTGTGGGGAGGTGGACAGGGGTGAGGGTAGGGGAAGGAGGTAGAAGAGGATAAAGGGCAGATAAATGGTGATGGAAGGAGAATTGACATAGGGTGGTGAACACACAATAAAATATAAAGATGATGTGTTATAGAATTGTATTCCTGAAACCTTTATAATTTTATTAATCATGTCACCCCAATAAATTCAATTTTAAAATGTAAATTAAAAAAGAAATACAGAGGAAGAAGATGGGCGGGAGAATCCAAGATAGCGGCATAGGTAAATACCTACACTGCTGCCTCGCACAACAATTTCAAAACTACAACTAAAAGACAGAACGGACATCATCCAGAACCACAGGAAAGCTGGCTGAGTGGAAATTCTACAACTAGAAGGAAAGAGAGGGGCTCACAGAGACCCAGAGGAGCTGCAAAAAGCTGAGGTATGGAGTCGCGCACGTGGAGAGAGCAGGTGCCCGAGTACCTGGCTGGCTTTCTCTGGCGGGTGCTGGAGTACCTGACAGAGACTCCCAAATGCACTGAACCCCTTATCCTATGACACTAGACCCCAGATCCAGCCGAAACTCATACGGAGGGAGTTTGGACTGTGAGGGGGAGAAGTACATGGAAATTTAGGGGAGTTGCAAAAGATCAGAAGTCTGGTGGCACGCACAGCACTGCCCGCAGAGGACCAACTGCTGATTGTGCCGCTGGCTTTCACAAGTAGGTGGGAGACAGAGCCTCCCAACTGTGCCACTTCTAACTCCACTAAACCCCAGTTTCAGGCGAAACCCTGGGGACCCAGACTCATATGGTCCTGGAGCTCAGGGGAGCCAAAAAGACAGCAGTTTAGAAGCACTGCTAGACAGCACGCGCGCGCGCGCCCACACACACACACACACACACACACACACACACAGGGACCACTCCAGCGATTACCCAGTCACGTGAGACTCAGGGGCCGTGGAGGGTGGGGCCGACTGGAAGACAAGGCGGTCCCTTAAGCCCTGAGACTCCACCCATCTCAAGCTCAACAGAGAGGCTTTTGCAGTTTTGCAAGTCTTGTATCATAAGGCTGAATCCAACACAGAAGTTCTCCCCGTATAGTGAAAATGCTGGGACAAAGGAAGAGAGCACAAACAAAAGAAATGGAGGAAAACAAACGACTGGATATAGAGTTCAAAACCATGCTTATAAGGTTTTTCAAAAATCTTCTAGAAAAGATGGATAAATTCAGCGAGATCCAAGAGGAGATGAAAAAGGATCAACTAGAGATGGAAAAGGACCAACTAGAAATTAAACATACACTGACTGAAATAAAAAATATACTGAGATCTAACAGCAGACTAGAGGAAGGCAAGAATCAAGTCAAAAATTTGAAATACAAAGAATCGGAAAACACTCAATTGGAAAAGCAAGAGGAAAAAAAAAAAAACCCAAAAATGTGAAGATAATGTAAGGAGCCTCTGGGACAGCTTCAAGCGTACCAACATCAGAATTGTGGGGGTGCCAGAAGAAGAGAGAGAGCAAGATACTGAAAACCTATTTAAAGAAATAAATGACTGAAAACTTCCCACATCTGGTAAAAGAAATGGATCTATGAGTCCAGGAAGCACACAGAACCCCATATAAAAGAAATCCAAAGAGGACTACACCAAGACACATCATAATTAAAATACCAAGAGCAAAAGACAAAGAGAGAATATTAAAAGCTGCGAGAGAAAAACAGTTAATTACCTACAGAGGAGCATCCATACGACTGTCAGCTTATTTCTCAACAGAAACTATGCAGCCAGACGGGAGTGGCAAGAAATATTCAACATGATGAATAGCAAGAACCTACAACCAAGAATACTCTATCCAGCAAAGCTATTATTCAGAATTGAAGGGCAGATAAAGAGCTTCACAGGTAAGAAAAAGCTAAAGGAGTTCATCAACTCCAAACCAGTATTATATGAAATGCTGAAAGATACTCTTTTAGAAGAGGAAGAAGAAAAAGGTAAAAGATAAAAATTATGAGCAATAAATACGTATCTATCAACAAGTGAATCTAAAAATTAAGTGAATTAAAAATTTGATCAACAAAATAAACTGGTGAATATAACAGAACCAGGAGCATAGAAAGGAAGTGGACTGATAATTCTCAGGGGGAAAGGAGTGAGGGGTGTACAGGGAGAGACTGGACAAAAATCATACACCTATGGATGAAGTCAACTGGAGGGAGGTAAGCGTAGAGGGAGGGGTGGGAGCTGGGTGGAGGGGAACTATGGAGCGGAAAAAAGAGAAACAAATGTAATAATCTGAATAATAAAGATTTAATTTAAAAAAAGAAAAAAAGAAGAAATACAGAGGATTCAAAAGCTGGGTTTCGGGTGATCTCTTTGGAGAACAAGCCCTTCCCCAAGAATGTTTGTAAGTGACCCAGATGACCCAGCCAACATCCATGATGATGTCATAGTTGCAGACAGTCCCCACACACACCACCACCACCCCAGGAGTCATCCTAGATCTGCATCTTGAGTCAAAGTCCTGGCCATCATGCTATCATACTTCATAGTAATTTTACTATACATCACATGCAATAGCCACAAAATACACCGTTACAATTTCCCCCCTTTTTATCTACTTTTATCAACCGTGCAGTGAGTGGATTGGGGTTAATATGGAAGCACCTGGAAGAAACCAGCTGGAATGAGGCCAGCAGGGGAGGCTGCAGCTGCACTGTCTGAGAACAGGCTGCTTTTTTAATGCCACCCTGGGAACTAATTTAACCCCTTTTCCTCCTGGCGCGGAATGAGCAACAAAAATGTTGACTATTTGGGGTCTACTTCAGAGTTGCCTTTGGGAATGTTTGAGCCCTTTCTTTGCTATTCACATTTTTTTTTTTTTAAATCCACACACTTCAGGCAGAATGGCCCAGAACAACCAGGGCATCTAACACACCCACTTTCCTGGAGGTGGATCTAACATTTTAAAATTCCATAGGTGATTTTTAGCACCCACAATAGCCATCCAGGCACTAAATATTCATCACACCCCACCCCTTCACCCCTCCTTTTCCCAAACAATGATCTTGACATATTTCAGTGAGTCAGTGGATGGTGGGAGGTGGGGGTGGGGCTAGCAAATCCCACTTTCTGCTCCCTCTGTGCCTTGCAATGTATAACTCCAAGTTATGGCAGCAGACAGAACCAGTCTCTACCAAACTCAAGTGTGGAATGACAGTCCGCTTGATTGCACAAGATTGCTAGGGATGGCTTGAATCTAGGGTCTCTGACTTTACCAATAACAGGTGCCTCCAGCATGAACTGATTAGCTGGTGAAGTTGAAATGGTTCTTCCCATTGAACAGGTGAGAAGGCCATTTCTGGGACACATCAGCAAACACCCAATTGTCCCATAACCATGGAGTGGCAGAGTCACAGACCTACAGATTCTCTCTCTCTCTCTCTCTCTCTCTCTCTCTCTCTCTCTCTCTCTCTCTCTTTTGATAAACAGGATATGATTCTCAAGGGAAGATGTCATACTTACAGATTTAGAATCACCAGTTCAATAAGAAATGGGCAAAATATTTCCATCAGACCTGGGTGATGTTTCTCCTGACCATGTTAACAGTGGGCTCAGGGTCTGTACATCCCTGGGATTGTAAGGCAAAGACTAGGACCCACAAGTTGCTAGTAGATGGACTTCGCCTTCTGGACTTTGAACCTTGTTTCATATGACTCCCTGGTGCCACCATTCTCAGCCCTCCTCCTGTAAAAATGGGTGGTGGTGTTGCTTCTTGAGCAGAATGGATGTGATCTTTAAGAGTTAGTGGCCTTCCAGGATGTGACCATGGACTTCTCCCAGGAGCAATGGGAGCTGCTGGATGGTGCTCAGAGGAAGCTCTACAGAGAGGTGATGCTGGAGACCTGCAGGAACCTGGCCTCACTGGGAAGGACAGTGTACTCATTCCCATGCTCAGCAAGTCACCCTTACCTAGCATTTACTGTGTGTGGAGAGCTATGTTAGGAAGTGGGTATTTATTGTTGTTTTGATTTGCATTTCCCTAGCAACTAATGATGGTGAGCATCTGTTCATGGGCTTGGGGGAAATGTAAGATCCACAATATTTTAATTTAGAAAATAAAAATTTAGCTGGGTCAGCATGCCACTTCTCCAGCATGCTCGTGTCTCTTTCAGAAGCCTTGAAAAACCTGATATGGTCATCGAGGATGGTACACTTCCCCCAGAACAAATCTTTCAAGACACCAGCTTTTTCCTACGGAAAGGGTGCTCACTCTTTCAGCCACAGTGTCTTTTCACTTGGAACAAGGAGAAGCCATGTTGATGGGGGATGGGGAGAGGTTTCCCAAGCCTCCTGTTCAGGTGAGAACCAAGCAGACTTGAGCCATTGGGATGAAGGTAGTTGTCTTGCGGATTGTAGGTCAGAGATCTCTCCACAGAGGTCCTACTTGTATCAAGAGAAGGCCTAGGTCCTTGGTGGCACTCTCTCAAATGCCTTCAGTTCATCCTCCAGCAACACTTACCTTTCCTATACCACTTTCTTCTCTCGAATGGAGAGAAAAGAACATCCCATTTCCTTCATGAAACTATCCTACCTGTGTTTCTAGTTACATCTCTTACCTATCTCCTTTCTTGATAATAATTCTTTCTCTCTGACATTCTCATTCCCTCCTTTTTAATAGGGCAATTCCTTGTACATTTTCTCTATTTTCTATCACTGTCAAACTTTTTACACTGCATCCTGTCCTCAGCACACCAGCTTACTGATCCATCTCTTATTTTCCTGTTGAAAGTTGATACTTGAACATGAATTTACATGTGCCTTGTATATATTGGAGGTACTTCAGTCCTACCATTCTTAAGTTAGAAGTTTTATTCTTTTTATTTTTTGGTCCCCTCAATTTCAGATTGGAAGATTGGACTAAAAAGCCAACAGTCAATTTACAAGAAAGTGTTTTAGGGGAAGAACCATCTGGTGGTACGAATATGATTAAGTCCCTTGAGAAGACTGGGGATGTGTCACCTTGAGAGAACCAGGAAGACCTCCAGAGGCTTTTAAGACAAGTGATATACATCCAATTACAGGTGTTTGCTCTAGAGAAGGCTACTGCCTGGCATAAATTTGGGGAAAACTGTAATCTGAACACAGACCTTGTTTTATCAGAGGGATGTTCTGTAGGAAAACACTTCCTTGACTGTGACCTATATATTGAGTGTTTGGTAGCTAGTCCATACTTAAACTATCATCAGATGAGATACCCAGACCAGAGACTCTGCAAAAGTAATGAATGTGAGAAGAACCTCAGCCAAAATTGTCCCATTATGCAGCACAAAGGAACTGAAACGTCCATATATGCAGAGAGCAGGAAATTATTTAGTCATGATCTAATTTTTACAATACATAACAAAAGTAATGTGGTGAAAAAACTCTATGAATGTTTCTAGTTTGGAAAAGTGTTTAACCAGAGGCATTCGCTGAGTGTACACCAGAGATTTAATATAGGAGAGAGACCATCTGAATGTCAGGAATGTGGGAAGACCTTTACACACAGCTCCACCCTCACGCGCCATTTGAGAACTCATACTGGAGAGCAGCTCTATGTGTGCAGTGAATGTAGGAAAGCCTTCAGCAGCAGCATCCTTACCCAGCATCAGAAGATTCACACGGTGGAAAAAGCCCTATAAAGGCAAAGACTGTGGAAAATCGTTCTGCTAGGGTTCTTAGCTGATCTTGCACAAGCGAACCCATACTCATGAGAAGCCCTATGAATGTAATGAATGTGGAAAGGCCTTCAGCGACCACTCATCACTTAACCAGTGTGAGCGAACTCACATGGTGAGAACCCCTATGAATGCAATCAACTTGGAAGAGCCTTTAGCCAGAGGTCCTCCCTGGTTAGGCATGAGAGAACTCACACTGGAGAGAAACAGTATGCTGGCCCAAATGTGGAAAAGCATTCATCCGAAATTTTTCTCTTATATCACCTAATTTTCACACACCAGAAAATTCACAATAGTAAAAAAAACAACAACTATAAAATCATTGACTGGGAAAGTTTTTTTTTTATAAGAGCAACCCCTTTATTGCATTTTAGAGCTCTCTTGCTGCCCTGCAAAATACATTTTGTTAGCACTCTGCCAAATAAATGTGGTTAGACATTGCCCTTCTGAAGTCCTACTTGAAAATAAGTAGGCTTATGCCACATTCTTTTTTAAAAATATATATATTTTTATTTCAGAGAGGAAAGGAGAGAGAGAGAGAGAGAGAAACATCAATGATGAGAGAGAATCATTGATTGGCTGTCTCCTACACATCCCACACTGGGGATCAAGCCCACAACCTAGGCATGTGCCTTTGACTGGAATCAAATTGGGGACCTTTCAATCTGCAGATCAACACTCTACCCACTGAGCCAAACCAGGTAGAGCGCCCATTCTTTTTTCTTTTATAAATCCTATATAATGAAGAGATGATATGCAAACTGACCACCACTCCAACACACAAGATGGCCTCCCCCATGTGGTCAAATATGTTGCCCCATGTGAACACAAGATGGCTACCACAAGATGGCCAGCAGGAGCGGGCAGTCGTGAAGGATCAGGCCAGCAGGGAAAGGCAGTTGGGAGGGACCAGGCCTGCAGGGAAGAGCAGTTGGGGGCAATGAGGCCTGTAGGGGAGGAAAGTTGGGGCAACCAGGCCTGCAGGAGAGGGCAGTTGGGGTGACCTGGCTGGCAAAAGAGGGCAGTTAGGGGCGACCAGGCTGTCAAGGGAGGATAATTAGGGGATACAAGGTCTTCAGGGGAGGGCAGTTGGGAACGACCAGGCCTGCAGGGGAGGACAGTTAGGAGCAACCAGGCCAGCAGGGGAGGGCAGTTAGGTGTTGATCGGGCTGGCAGGGGAGTGGTTAGGGATGATCAGATTGGCAGGCAGAAGTGGTTAGGGGCAATCAGGCAGCCAGGCAGGTAAGCTTTTGGGAGCCAGGAGTCCTGAATTGTGAGAGGGATGTCCCATTGCCCATTTAGGCCTGATCCCACCAGGATCAGGCTTAAACAGGCAGTCAGACATATCCTTGAGGGGTCCCAAATTGGAGAGGGTGCAGGCTGGGCTGAGAGACACACATCCCCCATGCACGAATTTCATGCACCAGGCCTCTAGTAGCAATATAAAAATCATTTTGTATACATTCAATCAATAACAATTAGGTGATATAAGAACAAGGTTTGAGTGGCATCAATTTGTGAGCATAAAGGCCTATATTTTATTGATATTTTACAGAGAGGAAGGGAGAGGGATAGAGAGTTAGAAACATCAATGAGAGAGAAACATTGATCAGCTGCTTCCCGCACACCCCCTACTGGGGATGTGCCCACAACCAAAGTACATGCCCTTGACCGGAATCAAAACCGGGACCCTTGAGTCCACAGGCAAACGCTCTATCCACTTAGCCAAACTGGTTAGGGCAGTGATTGGCAAACTCATTATTCAAAAGAGCGGCAAAACACTCCTTGCGAGCCGCAGTTTGCCAATCACTGGGTTAGGGTCCTTGCTGACATCTTGAATGGCTATAGTTGGCAGCTTTTCATTCTTGAAATGAAGGCAAGTGTCAGAGATAGGGGTAGATATCTATTCGTGATCAGGTACCTGATAAGGTAAGGTCTCTTTAACAATGTTGGAGAGAGTCTTTCATTAATGTATTTCCCAATGGACAAAAATCTCAAGGTTGTCATAGTCTTTGAATCTTTGTCTCCTGGGAGTACAGTGAAATGAGTATTACTAATTTGTTAGTTCCTACAATGCAGAATGTCTGCTTTTTAGTTTTCCTTATATTTGGGAAACAAAAGATTAAAAAACTGACAATATTTTAAACAGTCATAAGAATAATTATTCTCAATTATTTAGTCCTATGGTTATTTTCGTTTTTCCTGATTATTTGTCAGTTTTTTTTAACTCAATTATTCCTTGAAGATCTAAATATCTTCATCCAATTCCAAGATATAGAAGCCTGCAATTTAGAGTAAGTCAGAGTCCTTTTCACAGATTTTTCTAAAGATATAATATACCTGGGGCTGTAGCAGGGGCAGAAGTTCCCAGTGTCCACACACCAATACCCCCGCCATATTGATGGGAAGAGGACTTCTAGGGTGTACATTCTTGAATGAAAACCATGAGATATAGATCTCAGGGGGACCTTTTAATGAGGGAAATTGCCCCAGGAGTTCCATCTTCTTGGAAAATATCAATAAATGGGCATACTAACAGGGAATGGGATTTTAGTAAGAATTATCATATTCACTGAGTTGGTAAGTCAAAAGGTATTCTGTTTCAACTTTTCTTTCGTTTGTCAATTAATTAATTAATTAATTAATTAATTAATTAATTTTAGTCCATATATCAGTGGGAACAGTGTGAGAGAGAAACATTGTTTTGTTGCCTCCTGATCAGTATGCACCCTGAGTGAGGATCAAACCTGCAACCCAACCTAGGTATGTGCCCTGATTGGGAATTGAACCCACAACCTTTCAGTGACTAGGACAATGATCCACCTAATTGAGACACCCAACCAGGGCTCAGTTTTCAGTATATTTGTTTCAATAGTCTTTCAGTATTTTACTTAATTATCCTACCAATGTTGGTCATTTTGCAAGGCCCTGACTTGTCCTGTGCACTACCATGGTAATGCAGAGTGTATATTAAAACAGAAAGGGTTTTGAGTGCAATGTGAAAAATAGAGTGCAAAATAGTATATGTAATTCTATCCAGTTAAATTGAAATATATATGTACATGTGCAAAGGCCAGACAGAGATGTTCAGAAAGGAACAGAGTGTACTGGTCATGCTATGTGATTATGTGTGATTTGTTGTTGTTCATGCTCACCTAAGGATATTTTTCCACTGATTTTTAGAGAGAATAGAAGGGAGAAGAGAGAGACACATTGATTGGTTGCCTCCCTCATGGACCCCAACTGGAGCCTGCAACTAAGGTTTGTGCCATGCCCTTGACTAGAATTGAACCCTGCATCCTTCAGTCCAAAAGGTATCCTTTTTCTGGACACTCTATCTACTGAATCAAACCAGGCAGGGCATGTGTAATGTTTTGCCTTTTGCTATTTGTTTGCTATTTCTGGAAGTTTTTCAACAATAACTAACAATTAAACATCTGGGGATATTCAGTTTCTTTGATCAGTTAGATAAGATTGTGGCTACCAAGATGATGGGGATGCAATGCAGAAGGACTTGGGACGGGAGAGATGGAGTGACCTTTGGTGGCCTTCAAAAAGTCCCACCTGTGAGGTGTACTTGCCAGAGTAAAGACAAAGAGTGCTGATACACAGCGTCATCACTGCCATTATTCACATTTATAGGTGCTTACTGTAGTCCTGGTACCACTCCAGCATGTATATGTGTTTCTTCACTTAACCCTCTCAACAACCTGTGAGGTAGTAGCTCTTCATATTTCCATGATACAGAAGGGGAAATAGAAGTACAAATAAAGTAATTTGCCCAAAGTCACATAACTAGAAAGGCCCTATTTGAGGTTGGTTGCTCTCTTGTTATCTACTAGTGTCCTGGTGCATAGATTCATGCACATTGAAAGGAAGTTAATTAGAAGAAATATTTTAATATTGCTATTTGCATCTTACTAATGAAAAGAAAATAGGATTCTACTGATTCTCCTATCTACCTACTCCATGAATTCTGCGAGGATCAAATCAGATGAGGCATGGGAAAATGCTTCACAAACATTTAGTTAAACTGTAAAATATTTGCACCTGGCTATAAAGCAAGTTGGGTTCCTGGGCTGAAGAAACTCCAAGGAGGCTAGTGATTAGGGAGAGGAAGCCGGGCATTGCTATATGACATCATTACCCGCATTTCTGACCTGGGCTGGGCTGTGGGCCATGTTTTGCACCAGGGGGTCTTGGCAGCATTGGCTGCCATTTGGTGGGGTGTTGCTCTGGAGTGGTGGTGGTGGGGCCTGTGTCCCAATTGGGAGAAGCTGAGTGTTGGTTTGTCAGAAAAAGGATCTCTACTTGAAGTAAATGCAATCATATTCCTGTGATCAGGTCCTTCTTAATTAAAGGAGAACTGACAGGCAGTTTTCCTCCTTAGCTCCAGTGAAAAGGAAGGATTCAGATGTCTTCTGAGAGTCTGAATTTAAATTGAGATGTGAATTATTGGAGCAACCAAGATGAGGAATTTAACCAGAGGAGCACTTAAGTTTAGCTCTGTTTTCACATGTGGTTTTATGATCATTTAAAAAAATATTTGCAGTTTTGTTTTATTTTTTTACTAAAAAGAGGATATATTTTTTAAACTTCTGGGTATTTAAATCTCCTTTCTTCTTCTTTAAAATAAATTATTTTTCTTGTCTTATTGCACTTGCTCATTCCTTGAGTGCTATGTTGAAGGGAGTGTTGAGAAGAGATCTCCTTGCTTTGTTCCTGACCTTAGGGAAAAGCAAGCAATCTTTCATCATACAGTGTAATGTTAATTATAGGATTTTTATAGACACCCTTCATCCTTATTTTTTAAATTAAATCTCTTAGCTTTTATTATGCTGTAGTCTTAGAATATGTCTACTGTTTTGAATCTTTGAAATTTATTGAGGTTAATTTTATAGATATTGAGAAGCAGCTATATTATCTGCTTCTGATTAGGAATTTGGATTGTCTGTTAAATAAATCATAGTAAGCAACCAGAGGCCTGGTGCATGAATTAGTGCATGGGTGGGGTCCCTCGGCCTGGCCAGTTGGCTGGGGAGAGACCATGGGAGGGCTCCAGGGCAAATTCAGCCAGTCTCACCCAGTCCCAATCGGCCAGACCCAGCAGCAAGCTAACCTGGTCAGAGCACCTGCCCCTGCTGGCCAGTGCACATCATAGCAACTGGTGGGGAGGTCAACCCAACAGTCAGACACTTAGCATATGAGGCTTTTATATATATAAACTAGAGGCCCAGTGCATGACATTCGTGTACTGAGGGGGTCCCTCAGCCTGGCCTGTGCCTTCTCGCAGTCCAGGATCCCTTGGGGAATGTCGGCCTGCCAGCTAAGTCCCACTCCCCAGCAAAATGTCCCTGGCAGGTGGACATCCCCCAAGGGGTCCTTAGTATTGCTATGGAGGTGAGAGTGACTCCTTCCACTGCTGCTGCACTTGCCAGCCATGAGCCAGCTTCTGGCTGAGCAGCACTTGTACTGAAAGAGCGCACTCACCACCAGGGGGCAGCTCCTGCATTGAGTCATTCCCCCCTTTGATCGATTTGTATATTAGCCTTTTATTATATAGGACTAAGGCCCAGTGCACAAAATTAGTGCATGGGGGGCTGTCTCTGAGGCCAGCCTGCACCCTCTCCAATCCAGGACTGCTGACTCCCAACCTCTCTCCTGCCTGCCTGCCTGATTTCCCCTAACTGCTTCTGCCTACCAGCCTGATCACCCCTTAACCATACACCTGCCAGCCTGATCGATGCCTAACTGCTTCCCTGTCAACCTGATTGCCCTTAACTTCCCTTCCCCTGCTGACCTGGTTGCCCCTAACTATCCAACCCTGCTGGCCTGGTCACCTCTAATTTCCCTCCCCTTCAAGCCTTGTCACCCCAACTGCCCTCCCCTGCTGGCCTGGTCCCCTCCAACTGCCCTCCAC
>PVJN01034700.1:0-22577 GCA_004026805.1 Lasiurus borealis | reverse complement strand
TTATCAAATCAGGCTGTTTGAGTTGGTGGAAATCTCTATCTCTGTAACCAGGAGAGAGAGGATATCTCTTTTAGGCTGCTTTTGTTAATTGTGGGGACTTGCATTTTTTTTTAAGGGAAGACTCTGTTAACTTTATTATTTGCCATAAGTAATAAAGAAAAAAAAAGCAGGCCAAAGACCTATTTGCAGAAATGAAATAAGGAAGGAGTTTACTTATTAACAGTAAAAGAAGATGCAGGTTGCATTAGTTTTCTACATTCTGATTATGCAAATGAGAAAGTGCTATTCCTCATTGAATGCAAAGAGTTCAAGAATGGTGGAATTGACAAAAGGCTGTTAAGAGACTCTGAAAAAGATATTCCTTTCTTAAGACAATCAAAAGATTACAGATTTACAGAGTAGGGCAAACTAACACTCCTGCCAGAGTTGCAGTCATGGGTTTAATTTTTTCCATCATTCCTGTCAGAGAAGAAAATGCCAGTGATTCTTTTCTGATATGAATTGCAAATCTTACAAGTGTCCATATTATTTAAAATCACTGAGCTATAATATTATATATTCTCTGAAATCCTCTACAAGAGTCTGCAGACCTGCATCCTGTTGAGAAAGTGACCTTTGCCCTTTTACATTTCTTTCCTCTGACCTGTATCCATTGAACTCTACAGGCCATTTGATTTATATCTTTGCTGGAACCTTGTCTTCCAGGGCCTGCTAGGTTGACTGAATTTGGTCAGACTGGTGTCAACTTGGTAATTAAAAAATGCATCAAGTCTTATTATCCTTAACAATTTGATAGTGAGATTTACAAAGTGGATGAATTATAAATAATCAAGGGTCTTTTAAAAACAGATTGCTTGGCAGAAACCGGTTTGGCTCAGTGGATAGAGCATCAGCCTGCAGACTGAAAGATCCCACGTTCGATTCTGGTCAAAGGCATGTATCTTGATTATGAGCACATTCCCAGTGGGCGGTGTGCAGGAGGGGCTGATGGATGTCTCTCTCATCGATGTTTCTGACTCTCTGTCCCTCTCCCTTCCTCTCTGTGAAAAATCAATAAAGTATATTTAAAAAAAAACAAAAAACAGATTGCTTGAATATTTAAAATATCTCTTAAGTATCTCACCAAATATTTTCTTTTTAAGTGATCTCCTTAAGGCATAATTGTATTCTTTTGGTTATATTTGCTCAGTATTTACTAATAGAACTGATAATATATGCAAATGTAATTTTCATAATCCTACATAAAATATTTTAAGTTTTAATGGAAAGAAAACAAATTTATGGATTTGTAAGAACATAAATATTCATCTTCTTAAAAACTGGCTTCCTTATCTCTAAGAATAAAATATTCTGAGTGTTATCTAGCAGACTTAGTGCACAAAAAAGTATGAATGGACCTCACTCTGCCAACCTCGCCTCACCCTAACTGACACTGTTTTTGCACTCCTGATTATACCCCTTAAAGAAAAGTTAACTAATAAATAACACCAAGTTATTTGTCCAAGGAGAAATTCTATTTATAGAACAGTACAAATTGATAACAGTTATCAATATTCATACAGGTCCCCTGTTACAGAGGTTACAAGATTGGCATTCTTGAGAATGTTTTCAATTTAACATCTTATCAAATCAGACTGCTTAAATATGTTTTATGCTGCAGAATCTACTAGACTAGGTCCACCCAAAAGTAACATAAAACTCAAAATAATCATGGCTGAATTAAAACAAATTTCTCTCTTATATTAAGAAAAAGCTGGAGATAGTTGATTCAAGGTTATAATATGGTTCACTGTGTTAGGGATTTAGACCTTTCTTACTGTAAATGTAATAAATGTCCAAATATCTAGATAATTTTTATGAGTTTGAGTTTCCAGAGAAACTTTTTTTTTAAAAAAAGTTTTTTCTTTATTGATTAAGGTACCACATATGTGTCTTTATTGCCCCATTGCCCTATATCCCATCCCCCAACTCATGCCCTCACCCCCCTGTTGTCTGTGTCCATTGTTTAGGCTTATATGCATACATACAAGTCCTATGATTGATCTCTCTCCCTAATCACTACCCTCTGAAGTTTGACAGTCTGATTGATGCCTCTCTGTCTCTGGTTCTGTTTTTGTTCATCAGCTTATGTTGTTCATTATATTCCATAAATGAGTGAGGTCATGTGATATTCATCTTTCTCTGAGTGGCTTATTTTATAAGCTTAGTACAATGCTCTCCTGTTTCATCCATGCTGTTTCAAATGGTAAGAATTTCTTCTTTTTTTCTGCAGTGTAGTATTCCATTGTATAGAAGTACCACAGTTTTTTACCACTCATCTGCTGATGGGCACTTAGGCAGTTTCTAAATCTTAGCTATGGTAAATTGTGCCCCTATGAACATAGGCGTGCATATATTCTTTCTGATTAGTGTTTCTAGTTTCTTGGGATATATTCCTAGAAGTGGAATCATTAGGTCAAATGGGAGTTCCATTTTATTTATTTATTTATTTTATAAATTTGAATAAAGTTTTTATGACTTCACCCTTGTGTTTTTAGGAGTTGAGAACTTGTGGTGAAACAAGGTATCATTGAGGGGTCTTTTGGTAACATGCTCTGCTAGGCGATAGTGCCCCTGGGGATATGGAAAATAAAGGATTACTATAGATTCAATGCAATCACTATTAAAATACCAATGGCAGCCTGGCCAGCATGGCTCAGTGGTTATGCATCAACCTGTTCACCAAGAGGTCACTGGTTTGATTCCCTGCTGTTAGGGCATATATCAGGTTTGTAGGCTCCATCCCCTGTGCAGGAAGCAGCTGATCAATGATTTTCTCTCATCATTGATGTTTCTATCTCTCTCTCCCCCCTTCCTTCCTCTCTAAAATCAATAAAAATACCAACAGCATATTTCAAAGCAATCTTGAGAAAAGACAACAGAGTTGGAGGAATCACAATACCAGATCTCAAGTTATACTACAAATCCACCATAATCAAAACAGCCTGCTATTAGCACAAGAACAGGCATATAGATCAATGGAACAAAACAAAGACCTCAGAAATTTAAGCAAGCCATTATGCTCAATTAATATTTGACAAAGGAGGCAAGAGCATACAATGGAGTAAAGACAGTCTCTCTGATAAATGGCATTGAGAAAATTGGACAGGTACTTGCAAAAAAATGAAACTAGACCATCAACTTATACCATACATGAAAATAAACTCAAAATGAATAAAGACTTAAATGTAAGTCATGAAGTAATAAAAATCTTAGAATAAACTATAGGCAGCAAATATCAGAAATCTCTTATAGAACTACATTTGTGGATACAAATGAAACTAGGAAGAAAATAAACAAATGAGACCACATCAAAATAAAAAGCTTCTGCAGAGCAGGAAAAAACTTCAGCAAAATGACAAGAGAGCCCACTGCATAGGAGAACATACATTGAGTGGCCAGATTATTATGATCTTTGAATGCATAATAATCTGGCCACTTAGATTAACATATATATTTTAGAGGCTCGGTGCATGAATTTGTGCATGGGTGGGGTCCAGCCAGCCTGGCTAGAAGGAGGGGACATGGGTGGTTGTCTGGCCTGCCTGTTGGTGGAACTCCTAGTCAAGGGGACAATTTGCATATTAGCCTTTTATTATATAGGATATACACTGAGTGGCCAGATTATTATGCAATCACGTTCAAAGATCATAATAATCTGGCCACTCAGTGTACTCCTATGCGATTTCTCTTGTCATCTGACCACTCAGTGTATTTGCCAATGATAATCTGATAAAGGGTTAATTTCCAAAATATAATGGGAACTTATACAATTTCACAAAAGGAAGACAAATAATCCAATTAAAAATGTACAAAGGACCTAAATAGACACTTCTCCAAAGTGGACATACAAAAAGCCAAGAGACATAGGAAAAAAAAATGCTCAAAATCACTAATCATCCTAGAGATACAAATTAAAATGACATCTTTCAGAAAAGCTATCATTAACAACAATTCAATAGATGATAAGAGTTGGCAAGGATGTGGAGAAAAGGGAACCACAGTAAATTTCTTGTGGAAATTCAGACTTCAGCCATTATGGAAAACAGTATGGAGTTTCCTCAAAAAATTAAAAATGGAATTCCTATTTGATCTAGTTATCTAACTTCTAAGAATATATCCTAAGAAATCAGAAAAGATATATGCACCCTATGCTCATAACATCACAATTTTCAATAGCTAATATTTAGAAACAGCTCAAGTGCCCATCAGTAGATGAGTGGATAAAAATCTGTGGTACATTTACAAAATGGAATATTTTGTAGCTATAAAAAAGAAGAAATTCTTACCATTTGCAACAGCATGGATGGACCTACCTAGTGAAATAAGCCAGTCAGAGAAAGTTAAGTATCATATGATCTCTTTCTCATAGTTGGAATATAATGAATAAAATATATCCAGAGACACAGAACCATGAAGAGACTAATGAATTTCCGAGAAGGGGAGATTAACTGGGGAACTTGTTTGTACATAAACATAGCTTACAGACACGGACACTAGTTTGACAAATGCTTGGAAAGGGAAGGTGAAGGGAGGAGGGGGTCAATGGGAAAAAGGGGGTGGGGACATTTGTAATAATTTCAACAGTAAAGATACATTTTTAAAAAGGATTACTACTGACATTCCAAAGATATGTTATCATAGATGCCAAAGGACAATAGACAGTCTCAGTTAAGGTGAATATTCACCTGCTTAGGACATGAATATTCACCAAAACTTGGTTTTAGTTAGGAAGTTTTAATTTCAGACTAAGTGGTTACTTTCAATTTTGGAATTTGTAAAACCACCATGTAAGCCTCCTCTGACTTGTCAAGTTTAGAATGTGAACCATTTTTAGTGCCCAGAATCCTGTATGACTACATTTGCTTGAGTCTTTGTGCATATACATGGTCAAATACCCACCAGTAGCTTCAGAGGAACTTTGTGTGGAAAGACATAGAGACGAGATGGTGAGAGCACAGTAGTCTGTGAGCATGCAAACTGCACAGCTAGAGGGACAGCTCACCTTGCCTTACACTCAGAAACAATGGGCAATCTCCTCGTGTCACATTCTTCCCTTATATGTAAGTAGTCCCTTCCACACTGATTTAAAAAGGCTCTCTTGCTGGTGGATCACTTCCTCCACCATATACAGAAGACAAGGCCAGCTTGTAGAAAACATAAGCACTGAAGGAGAGCCAGCACCAGTGGACAGACACAAAAGGAAGCTCCAGTTGAGCTGCCAGCTGATTGCTGGGCAGGGGTGACTTCGGCTGAGACCAGATCTGTTCAAAGGAGCCTCTACCAAAGTATGAATATGAGCAGATAAAATGGTGTCTCAGCCACAGGGAATTTTGTGGCATCAATATAAACATTTACAATAAAATACAATTCAATAACATAGATAATATAATATGGGGAAAAAGGAAACATGGGTGTACATAGTGTCTTCCTAGAGTAGAGCCATTCTTTACAGAACCACCACGCTTACTGGCTTGGACTCCAGAGATTTCTTTGTTGTACTGCTGGGTGAAAAAAGTTATCTTAGTATAAGCTTACTCTTGGCACTGGAGTCACCTCAATTTGTCATGATTTTTTTCCCCATAAAAATTGACACAAAGCAATGAGGTATATGGCATAAAACCAAGAAATGTCAAAAATAATGACGGGATAATGATCAATGACCAAGATTCTGCTTTGTCCCCCTGAGAGTCTGAGAGAGTGGACTGTGGCCAGTGAGCTGTGCTTAGCTATGATCAGCTCAAAGAGTATGAGCTCCTGCCTCAGAGGGATTTCTGCCAGCCAAGTTTGCTTCTCTATACATTGCTTTTATACCCATTGAATTACATAATTTTGACGATAATCCCCAGATTTAGACATTACTTTTATCAACCTTCAAGAGAGGAAGAAATCCAGCATGAGTTAAAAGAACTGGCCAATGGTAAAACAGCTGGTAACTCAAAACAGAAAAGGGAGGTGTGGGAATAAACCAGGCAGTGCTCCAGATAACTTGAGTCTGGTTTCAACTAGGGTACATGTATTATGCATAGAGGGGTTCAGTTCAAGTTTTTTTTAAAATATATTTTATTGATTTTTTACAGAGAGGAAGGGAGAGAGATAGAGAGTTAGAAACATCAATGAGAGAGACATCGATCAGCCGTCTCCTGCACGCCCCCCATGGGGGATGGGCCGGCAACCAGGACACATGCCCCTGACCGGAATCGAACCTGGGACCTCTCAGTCTGCAGGCCGACGCTCTATCCACTGAGCCAAACCGGTTCGGCTCAAATTTGTTTTAAAAAATTCCATTTACTGTTGCTGTTGGAGGGCTCACAAGAGACCAAGAGAGGCCTCAACTCAATGGCTGTGTCCAGATTCTTATCACTGCATAAGTAAGAATTTAGGTACAGGACAGAGATATTCAGCAAAGCACAGCAGATGGATAGGAGAGGGGTCAAACTCAGGATGTGAGTTGCACTGAGGAAAATGAGTGGAGATTTTTATCAGCTATGAGCAAGGGGTGTGAATGGGGGGTTTGTCTCTGATGCTGGGGTATGATCTTCAGTGTGGCTCATTTCAATCTCTTTTCTTCAGATGGTGGCTGTCTGGAGGGCAGAGAGGTTTCAAAATTGTGATGTAGGTCAGCATGGCCACCAATCTGGCTAAGCTTAGTTTCCATTTTTCTCAACTATTTCTTATGTCAGGAAATTGAAAGAGTGGTAGAAAGGGGACAGGTATTTAACCACACATCACATCCCTGGTGGCCTAACTTAGAAAGGGAGGTGAAGGTAGAGCTACCCGTATTCCCTCACCATGAGTTCTCCTAATGCCATTTTATTTTGGGTTTCAGGACAGGGCAAACCCTCCTTGACCTGTGGCCAGCCCCAGAAGGAGCATGTGAAGTCACTGACCTAGGAATATGCTCTGCAGCACCATCTGAGGATCTCCCTTAATTATTGTTTCCCTGCAATAACAATTCCATCCTTTGAGGTAAAGGCAGACTTTTTGCTGTTGTCACAACTCATGGAACTCACCGCAGAGGGAGGTGATGTCCTCGTCTAAGATCTTAAGGTCATTTTGGATCAAAAATTGTGCAAGATCAAATTGTAAAACCGAGGGCAAAACAGGCATCACATTAATCACATATAACTCATACATCATACATGAATTCTAGATCTCACAAAATGAAAACAAATTCTGAGGAAAAAAAAATCAGAATTGGATAAAAAAATATTTAAAGCATTTTTCTCAAAGAAATAACTTTCAAGAGTACTTTGGGACCATATTTAGAAATACTTGTAATCACAGGTCTAAAGTTACATTTTGTGGCCCAGTTCTATAGCTAACATTTTATAACAATGGTTACATCTTTAAAACTAAGATAAATTTCAAGTAACCCACATAAAATATTTGGGGGTGAAAACATACTCTCTCATTAAGTTGTTTTTATTTATTTTTATATTTCTAATTTATTGAGGTACAAATAATATATAACCTCCCTGAGCAGCCGTTTTTGATTGATAAAGAAATGCATGTCCTACAGGAAATAAAAGTATGAGACACAAAGAATCCACAAGTCCAGATTACAGGCTTTCCCTCTTGACAGGCGGACCTGGGCATGTAGGGGACAGTGGTGGAGTTCAGGGCCTAAATTTGGATTTGTCTTTTGATGTCTCTTAATGTATTTTCTCTATTCTACATTGAAACAGGTACAGAAGTCATTTTTACATACTCATTCCTACTTCTTTATTCCCCATGAAGTGACTGGAGACTGGCTTTTTCTTTTAAAATCAGGCCCACACTCCATGTCCCCTTCCCATCAGTGTCATTTCCTGTGTGTCATGTTCCTATCCTCTGCTCAGAGTGTAGAGGGTAATGGGAGTTGAGGTCAGGAGTCTAAGGATTTGAAACTTATTATGCTACTCAGTATTGTGTGGTGTTATGCACAATACATATTTCACCAGGGCTTCTCTTTGGGTTTGTGAAGTGGGTGATGATAATTGTAGTACCCCCCTAAAGCTGCCGAAAAAGATACCAGCCTGTGATCATAGCCAATATAGACCTACATGACAAACTTCATCTCTAGAAAGAATGCCCTCCATCTAGTGTCATGTTTGGAGAGACCCTGGACACTCAATCTTAACACTGAGAATTCACTTTGAGATAACACAGGCCAACCTCTGGGTCATTTTCTGGACACAGACTGTTAGGTTGAATGGGTTTTCATTTGCCTGATGGTGAGACTTTATGCATAAGCCCTTGAAATACCAATCAAATCCATGTGAGATATTCGAGTTGTAAGGTTGAATAGACTCAGCTGGAAATAGAAATAGAATTAATTAATGGTGTGATGGAGGGAGTGTGACTTTCAAGGAAGGAAATTGTCAGGAGAGGCTGAGGGTGGGGCAGACTCCAGATTCCTAACTGGTTGACCCTGTGTAGGTGGGTCTTTGCTGAACCCCTGGAATGGATAAGAGTGTCTTTTTTGGTTGTACCTGCCTTATGCCTCTTGAAAACCTGAATCAGATTTTATTCTTGAAGTCATATTTACAAAGTGTCTCAGCCAAAGCCTGGGGCTATTTCATGACAAGGTTTTGGGGATAGATTTAGGTGATAAGACAACCTTTCAGGGTTTTGCCTGTTCCATTCAGGGCATCCTCAGAAGACCAAAATGAGATCCACCAGAAGAGGGCCAGGCAGCATGTCTTCCCCACACAGGTCTGTGAGAGACTTTCCAAAGAGCTGTTTTGGCTTTGCAGGCAGCGGGGTCTGGGCCTGGTTGCCCTGGTTAATGCAAGGGCCCGGCAGAAAGGAGATGTTTTAGATGACTTCATGTTACTTCTCTTCTGTCTTGGATCCATGAAGAAGTAAGATCATTAGTAGTTATAGTTCAATTCACTTAACCTTACTTCCACCATTTTCATTTTAAGTTTGTCTATCCTGAGGCTAGAAGAGAAAGAAACTATAATTTTTGTGTGGAATTTCCCATATTCTGAATTTGGCTGATTGCTCCCTTGTAGCACTGAGGTGTTCTTCTTCCCCACATTCTACACAGAAGTAAGTCAATCCAGGCACTTTAACAGGCTGAGAGTCAGTTCTTCTAGAACTGATGTGGTCTTGATTTCAGATCTTTGAGGTCCCTCCCAGCTTGATTCGGAAAGCACACTGGTCCCTGCTGGTACTGTTGCCCAGCCATCTCCACATGCAGAAGGGGTTCTGAGGCATGAGTCTATTTAAGGAATGGAGCCATGAGCCAAGAGAAGACACTTGCAGAAAATAAAGAGATCAACTCTCTCCTGCTCTTGCACTGCTGGCCATCTGGGTTTTAGGATGAACTGGCCTTGTGTCTTTGGACACCCCAGGATGGAAGGAATGGCAGAGTCCTCAGGTCCCTTAGGCAGGAGGACAGTGGCTGGAAGATGGCTCTGTGCAAAGTCATAGGGATATTCATGACCTACACTGAGAAAAATCCAGATGTAGATTTAGCTGATGGAGATGGGTGTAATCAAACCTACCTTAACAAAAGCATAGGCAACACACCGGTGTGCCATCCTCCTGGGGCTTCTGGGTAAATAAAGCCATAGCTTTGAGTGAACATCATGGGCACTCTTACTAGAGATGCCTTGCATAAGGCAGGTACCCAAGCAGAAGAATTTGAAAAGTAAAGACAAAAAACAAGGGATTGGTAGGAATCATGTTGCTTTTCTGGGAAGGCACAGATCCATCAGTATGTTGTACAATGTTGACTTTTGCATTTCCCATCTGAGGATATTTCAGGTTTTTAGTTTCTCCCATGACATCAACTTAGACTGTACATCTTTGGTGAATTACTTGACCCCTCTGCGCAGACATTCCTTTTTAAAATACCTCTCTATTACCAAGACTGATAAAGATCAATGTATGTATTGTAATCAACATTGTTGGTTAATATTTTTTTCAAATAATAAGACTGCATCTGTCAAGAACTACTATTCTCTCATATCTAAAGTTAGGTTAAAAGATGTTTCATTGCCTCTGTGGGTTTCCTAGCCAGGCCTACTCCAGAGTAGGTGTTAGTTTACTGGGATCCATCCCCACTGTGCTCCACCCTATGAAGACTCCAACTAGGCAGTGATCAAGAGTGGAGCTTCCTGGTGCCAGGAAACAAAAAACAATGTGCAAAATAGTATGTATGTGGTGGGAAAACACAGACACATCTGGGGTTCTGGACACACGATTTGTTTGGCATTCTCATGCTTTAAATTTCTTCCTTTCCCTAGAATTTCTAAAGACTTTGTGCTCTGACATGGAATTCATGTTGACGCACAGAATTCCATATCTTCACTTTCTGATTTACTAGTGAGTATAATTCAGGAGCCCCGTGTTTCCCTTTCAACTGAGATGAAGCCATGTCAGGGTTCTTTCTGTTCAGAGGAGGACTCACAGCAACTTCCACCTTTTAAGATAAAAGCCATTTCCACGAGAGCAGTGAGGTGCAGGTGAATCTCCAGGATAGCCAGGAGTTACTGTGCAACTGAGAATTGAGAGCAGTTGAAATATCCACTCAGAATTGGTAGGATTTTTTAGAGCCAGATTTGTTGCAGGAAGCTGCTCTAAGCCTAAAAGTTTTCCTCTACATTCTTTTGTCTATGTTAACACATTTTGTTAATATAAATATGTGTATTTATTTGACATTTTTTTTCACATTATTGCCATAGATTTTTACAAAGATTTCATCAATGATGAAAAACAAAGAAAATACCATGAAATGGCTACAAAGAGGTTGTCCTCAGTTATGTAACTGGTGACTCCCTGTGTTCCCACCCTGGGAATATATGTACACTTCATAGAAAACATTAGGTTCTGTATGTTTTCTAGGTGACCTCAAAAAGAGAATGCTCGCAAGAGGGGATGGTCTCAGGTTTCTCACAGAAGTCATTATTAACACCAGCACTGTAGTATAGGATGTGCTATGATCCTGGCCTTGATCTTCTTTCAATCCCTGTATTTCCTTTAGCCATACCAAACAGTCTTATTGGCCCAAAACTTTTTGTTATGTTTTAAGCTAAGTTGTGCCAACAGCTACTTTAGAAGAGGTGTGATGTATCAGTGACCTCAAGAACAATGCCGGGAAACTCAGTCTGAGAAATGACACAGTGCAGGTGCTTCTGTCAATGAAGACCTGAGGTCTGTTTTTCTCTATGTTGCTGAACAGTTCTGAGCACAAATCAGGTGTTAATGTTTGTACTTGGATTCAGAAGCAGGATGGGAATTAGAAGATTCTCATCAAAGACAGGCTACATAGTAGTTAGGAAATGGAACAGAGGAATTCAACAGTTATAGAAAATAAAAGTAGGGGGCAGGAATTCCAATCAATCTCACTTTCATATATACAGACAGACAGAGAGATGCTTTTCAAAATGGCTCTGTTTGTCAAGTAAAATATTAGAGACAAAAATTGCCAGTTCTTTCTCTAACCAGCTTATGAAATGCTGATTGAATAGATGCTATCAGTGTCTGTGACAGAATAAGTATTTTGTAATTATTTATTAACTGTATGTACAAAGATTGAATGAGATCTCCCCTCTTCAGAGCATTTAAGCTAAAGCTTAAACTATTATTTTGAAAGTTTAGAGTTAGAATTTTGAACCCAGTGAACTGTCCCGACCCGTGGGTGAAGTCAATGAGGACCCTAGAGGGGGAGTGGAGATGAAAGGGACAAGAGACACAAGGAATGGAGACAAGACAAAGTTCTGATCAAGTCTCAGCAGTTCTGGGTATTTATAGGGAGAAATAAGGAAGTTAGCGAAAATTCCTAGCCCTAAGGCGAAACGCCTGGCTTTCGGGAGATAGGGAAAGAGATAGGGTTTGGGGTAATTGAAACCTAGCCCAAGGTTAGTGCTAACGTGGCTGAAGCTTACTACAAAATGGCTGTCAAGCACAAGTTTCCCACAGTGAACTCGACTTAGAAATTTCCTAGCACTAGTGGGTATAGGGCCTCATCCTTTCCAGAGCTGAATCACAGCTGGTAATCTCTCTCAAAGCCCTTGGAGACAAAAAGAACTATGTGTCACAGCAAATCATTGACAGTAGAAACATGAAGAACACATTTTCTTAGCATTTCTCTGTCTCCAAAAAGAGAAAGATGTTGCATCAGTGGAAATGCAATTTGGTCTTAATTTTTGAATTAACAGAATTGAGTTGCCTAAGCCCTTGTCCCTTCACAGCCTCTGATTACCATTCCAAATTGATTCTTGCCTTGTCCCTCTTGGTCGGATGGGGACCTATGAACCACAATGCAGTCAGTCCTTTAATTCCTGGGTGGTCCATGGCTTAAGAAATCACAGTTATGGTCCTTCATGAAGGAAAAACAAGCCAGTCTCAAGAACTCTGGTTTCTGGTATCTCCAAACCTCTTGGAGAAGGTTGAGATTTGCCTTTGATGTGACTGCTCAGACAGACATGTTGTTCAGAGGGCCACACACACTGCCATTACTGTTTCTGAACAAAGTCAAACTTGAAAGGCATCATGAGCTCATAAATATTGGGCAAAAGTTCAGGGCTACCCAGGATGCCTTCAGATAATGGCAAAGTGTAGTCAACACTCTGGCCTAGGTGCAAATGACCCCATTCCAGGGAGAAAAGGGACCAACCGTCTATAACCTAGTGCACTGGTTAGCACAGAAAACAGTTATTTCTGACAGTGCTGTCACTCAGTAACATTGGAAATCCCACTTGAAACAATCAGGTGTGAATTATAAAGACTGATGAGTTATTTTCATGAATTCCCTAAGCAAGGACAAAGCAAAGAAATGTTTGACATGGAGTTAGTTGCTAGTGATGGGTACATGCTTGCCTTGATTCCTGATAAAGTTTCATGGCTCTGTCCATATGAATGAGGGTCCCAGAAACATGTGCACATGCATACACACACACACACAAACACACACACACACACACACGCACACACACACCAAATTCAGCTCAAAAACATATTGCAAAAATGAAGTGGAAGCTCATAAGACTATTTTCTTTTAATAGAAGATTTGAAAAAAGTGTGTTCTGTCCATTCATATGGTATATGTGTACAATCCAATAACCCTACTTCTTTAAAACAGCATTTTTCTGGTCTGGTTAGGTTGATCACTTTAAACAAAGGAGAGTCACAAATTTGACAGAAAATGAGCTGAATCATTAATCAATCTCCCTTATCTCTTACCCAAAAGCAGTCACTGTCTTCCAATGTTTAGTTCTTACTCAGGGCATGCATGTCACGCAGGTTAGGAATCAATGCAGAGGGTTGTACCACTCAGTACAGGTGAATTCTATTTCATTTTTTATGTGTTATTCAGTTCCACTAATATGTCAATTACTGATGGTCTTCTGCTAAATTCTGGTGGCCCTGACATTTTAAGGGCCTCTATTGGTGGGACATACCTTAAATACAAATATTATGATCAAGCCATGTCACAACAGCAAGGCATTGTTCATGAGTCAGGAGTCTGTTTAAGGAGCAGTGCTAGAGAGTGATTCTTGCAGGTCTGTCCATCTGCATGTCACCCCCCTCTCTTTTTCCTTATGCATTGTCTTCTTAAATCACACCCACCTCTTCCACCAAAACAGTTTCAACTGCTCACAGCTGCATCACCAAAATATAAAGAGGTAGATACTTCAAGTAAAAGCGATGTGAACACCCGTGTCCCCAAGTCCCAGGTGTTATCCAGAACCCGTCTCCTATAAAGATTCACAAGAGACATTAGTCATCAAATTCGCAGGATTTTCACTGGGAGATTTAGTATCTAGCCAGTAGGCCTTTATATCAAAATTTACAATAAAACATTGCAATTAGGATTCATCATACTGACATCGAGGTCTTTGGAGATAACAAGGGAGGTGTCAGGAGAGGAAATACAGAAAGAAGTGTATAATAGAAGTTGTTAGAACCTCTGAGTTGGAATCATATGAAAATTGTGTATATATGTTTATATAAAAAAGTGTTTCAGAATCCAAGAGTAGGGCTCAGAGGACCCAAACTCAGGGATGAGGGGCTTCTTTTGCTAATGTGTAGGAGTACTCAAACACTGGGATTTCGCTTGGGATTTAAATACACACCATGAATGGTTTTGTTAAATTTTTAAAATTATTTTAAAAACCTTTTGATACAATTTTAAAGCTCTTCCATAAAATCTTTAGTAAAGTAAAAAATTCTTCTTTTCAGACAATAATAACTGCCTAATTTATTGGAAAAAATGTTTAATTCCAGTAGGGAGTCTATGCTTGTGAAAATCACTTTATTACAAACCACTATTGTTCCTATTAGAACAGTGGTTCTCAACCTTCCTAATGCTGCGATCCTTTAAGACAGCTCCTCATGTGGTGGTGACCCCCAACCATAAAATGATTTCTGTTGCTACTTCATAACTGTAATATTGCTACTCTTATGAACTGTAATGTAAATATCTGATATGCAGGATGTATTTTCATTGTTACAAATTGAACATGATTAAAGCATAGGGATTAATCACAAAAACAATATGTAATTATATATTGTGAAATATTTATTTCTAATTACAAATAAATGAAATTTTGTCTTGAATCTTGGTGTAGCATGGGTAACAGTCTTAATATGACAACAGTAAACTACATTGCTACATTTTGCTACACCGAGGAGCGGTGTGTTGGTTCCTAAGACTATGGGAAATAGGTGTTTTCCAATAGTCTTAGGCGACCCCTGTGAAAGGGTCATTCGACCCCCAAAGGGGTCGCGACCCACAGGTTGAGAACCACTATATTAGAAGGATCCAGAGAAACAGTTCAGACTACTAAGATCAATATACTTTCCATGCTTAAGAATTGTACCTATTATGGATTCTTCTTATCGGAATTTATGTTTTATATATACAAAGACAGACATCTATTTAGAAAATACATTTTTCTATGTAGTCCATTTAAATATTCTCTCTCTTATTTTCCCTTTCAAGCCTCCACTACCCAATGCCCTCTCCGCTCTCTTTTTTTTCCATTCTACCTAAATCAGGAACTTGGATTTGATTTTTGGTCTTGATGACACTTACAGGTGCACAGTTCTGATGTCCTTAGTGACGATGTTGATAGGAAGGCTTTTCAATTGGTCTTTCACTTAGGCTAGATTCTCTTTGGTTACATTGACGTATCTAATCAAATTCAATATCAAGCCAAGCACATGATGAATTAGCTTTTAGCATAATTTTAAAGGAATCTATGTGGCTAATATTTACAATATACTTGGCAATTTTAAAAATCACATAAATAAACTCAGCAATAAAAATATGAGTTTAAAGAAAATATGTGAAACGATAAGACATGACCCAAAATTAAAAGGTTGCCTTTGTCATGAGAGACCTGGGCAGCAAACCCAGTGCTCAAAGCTTTCCTGCCTAGATTGGAGGGGGAGCATTTTCTTGGTTTCGAGGGCAGAAAGCAGCAGTAGCTGTGAGAATCACTCAGTAGTGTGATCTGCCCTTGAGGAAATTTAATGTATGGTTTTGGAATAATGTTAGCTCTAAGCCATAGGTTTCAGAGAAGGGAAACATAAGAGTGAACAGAATTACCTTAGAAATAAGGGAACTGGCATATCAATGAGAGCACTTTATGGCAGGGCCAATCCAAACAAGCAGTGCTGTGAGAATACTGGTAGTCTAAGGATTTCAACTGAGAACAGGGAGAATGAGGTGGAGGAGTGGGGCACTGCTTTATTTTATCAGGAGTTAAATATTTAAAATATGTACACAGACAAAGTACCTTTGAAGGAGTGAGAGCCCTTTTTCCTTTAGTTCTGAAGAACTGCAATTTAAAAAGGGGGAGAAAAAAATTAAACTACATAAAGTATGTAAACTAATGTTAAGACTTTCATTAAGATAAGGATACCAGCTGCCAGACCATAGCCATGTGGATGTGGATATAAGCTGTCCCCTCCTCATAAGAACTGTCTCTGGACCCGGCTGTTTCTCAGGCAGTGTCATAGGGATGAGAAGTGGATGACAGAGAGTGAGAGAAGTTGATTTGAAGTCTAAACACTTCATTTTAACTAGGTGATGCAGGCTGGGTAGTCCTGGACAAGTCTTCTATTTACTCTGAGCTTCAGTTTCCAGAGCTGAAATGGGGTCAATTTCATCTCAGAGTGCCTCTGCATTTGCAAGTGCTAGTCAAACATAAAGACCATTATTATCCAGATGAAATCATACTTCAGAAATTTGGCATTTGGATGGAACCCACTTTACCTAGAAACCAAAATATAGTTTTAGGAGGAAAAACCCCACAATATTGTATGTTTTTTTTACTGGTTCACATATCAGCTTGTGATGCATTAAATTCTTTCCTAGGAAATTTATTCTTCATTACTATGATCCTCTGATCAAGATAAATCTCCCTATACTAAATTAGTAAAGATTAGTATTTTATTTTCTAAAGTTCCTGCAGATTTTAGTACCCAAAAGGGAAAATATTTTATTTATTATTTTAAATATATTTTTATTGATTTTTTTACAGAGAGGAAGGGAGAGGGATAGAAAGTCAGAAACATCGATGAGAGAGAGACATCGATCAGCTGCCCCCTGCATGCCCCCTACTGGAGTTGTGCCCGCAAGCAAGGTACATGCCCCTGACTGGAGTCGAACCTGGGACCTTTTAGTCCGCAGGCCTATGCTCTATCCACTGAGCCAAACCGGTCTCAGCAAAAAAGGGAAAACATTTTAAAGCTTGATAAGCACAGACTTAACATTTACTAACATTTTCATTGCTGTTAATTACATGTAACATAAATTGCATCATTAGTAACTTTTAGCACATTCTCTATCCTGTGCAATCACCATACTATCTAGTTCTAGCATTTTCATTGCCTCAAAGTAAACCTTGTATCCCTCTTCCTCTCCCCACACCTGCCCGTGCCCAGATCTTATCCCACATTTTGTTTATCAGCTATCAGTTGACAAACTTCTGGGTTGTGTCCACTTTTTTGGCTGTAATGGATAATGATCTGTAAACATTTGTGGATAAAATGTTGTTTGTTCCATTTCTCTTGAGTATATGCTTGGACATGGGTTGCTGGCCCATATGTTAATTTTGCATTAAACTTATGGAGAAACCATCCAAGTTTTCCCACAATGGCTGCCATATTTTATATTTCCACCAGCAACACTGCTCTTGCTGCCTCCATCCCCATTTCAGGACCAGCTTCTTCAGGACAGTGTGATGCCCACCTAGGTCCCCTGCATATGGACATGGACCAGGCTTCTGTTCCTCTGCTAGGCAGCAGAAGAGGAACAACAGAGAGAAGCAGAGCACTAGGTGCATGCCTGGTTGCACATCCTGTCCATATCCACACAATGTTTACACCAATATAACGTATGCAAACCAGGATCCCACATTTCCCCCTCATTAGACAAGGAAACTTTCGGAAAACTTTTTTTTTTCAAAGACTTTCTCTATTTCTCATTGAGAGTTCCTCCCTTTACCCGCAACATGAAGACCTCAAGCAAATAGAACTGATAATCTTTAGAAAATATGTCACCGAAAAGAAGACATGCACAGAATGATATAAATACATATTTCTTAATAAGATTTTTAGTATTTCTTTAAATATACAGTCGCATAATAGAATTTATAAAATTAACAGCTTAGAAACATGTTAGTTGTTTCCTTGTTATGATGATGTGTGAGATTTTGCCTTAGTGGAGCAAGGAGATAAATAAGAGTTTTCAGTGCATTTTATGGACACAACGAGAAATACAGCAACAATGGGACTCAGTGGTCCAGGGTTGTTGCCATATTCCCAATCCTCATGGAGCCTAAAAAAACATGTCTTGGAAAAGTACCATGCACTCCATGAATCACATCTGTTTTATATTGTTTCCTTTCTATAGACACCAAATAAAATCATCTATATACAGTAATTCAGATACCCCAGTGTTTGATGACATGATGACTTTCATTTGTATATTCAATCCTATTGTAAGGGAATTAATTTGGGAGTATAAAGTAATGTTTCAAACTGATTTGGACTACTTGCCAGTGCTTGATCAAGATAGATATCCCAATGGTATAAAAGCACAGACACTACCTGTGGACTAGAAGCAGGTTATTGGAGAGGATCTTTCCTCTCTCCTCAAGTGTCACACAGAGACCATTTGAAAAACCACTAATCCAAACCAAAGAACATCACTTCAATAGTTCCCACTCCTCATCTGTTTGCAAACTTCCTTTTGTTTTTAGAAGAAAAAAAAACTATGGTGAAAAGTGCAAGGTATACAGCTGTCTTTATGGCCTTTTTAGTATACAATCAGATTAAAATAGTTTCCATTTTAAAACTATCTAAATGCAGAACCAAGCTGTAGGTCTTACCTAAATGTGGCCACAAAATTCAGCTTAGAGCAGCCCAAGACAAAAGAACTTCTGGCATCTTTGTTGGCTTCCCCTGCTTGGTCCACATAGTTGGTAGTCCACATGGTGTTCAGTGGTATTTTATTTTTTATAGAAAGATAACCAAACAGGGTGTCTGTCAGCTTCTTAAATGTTATGGGAGCAGCTGTGCTCATCATAAGGTGCCAGTTCCCACTGCTCCAGGGAAGGCTGCCTCTTCCAACTCTGCTATTCACTGTAGGTGTGCAGCACAGCTAGTGATGAGATGGGCCGGCCTTGAACCCATGTGCTGGGAGAAGCCTGGCTCAACAAGACCCAGAACTAACTTCATCAATGACAGCAAATAGCCATTTTTCTGAATGTTGAATATTGGGTAGGGACCATACTTATAGTTTAGACTGTTATAAAAGAACCAGTAATTTGTTAATTTATTATCATTATATTTGTCTTTTATTAGATATTATCATATTGTGTTATCTTTATATCTATTGGTATTAATTTATTATTTCTATTATATTTCTTACTATAAAAATATTTGAGAGAAGTCACATGATACATGAAATATGTATTCAATCTTTTTGTTAATAGAGGAAAACTAAAAAAATAAATTGGTGGGTTGGAGGGATTTCAAACACATTTTTAATCTTAACTTATAAAAAGATTTTCTAGTCTTTAAGGTATAGATTATTTTAAATTCCATTTCTTAAGATTTTGTTCATACCACTTTCTCTTAGATCCTGGCTAAAGAAGAAACTTTTATTTTACTGATTAACCCAACTTAATAACAAATCAATTCATTTATCCATCCCAGACCAGTGGCCAAGATGTGTTAACGGTAAGTGTTGGACATACTGCTCAATTAGCAGTGGTAACTCAGAAGGTGATCAACTCTGTGAACTGTAAAATTGTTTTATTAGCACTTCTGCCTAATCTGCCTTTGATCTCTGACATGGAGACCAAGTACCTCTTGGTTAATTTACAACTTCAATATTCAGGTGATGGTGAGCCTAAATAGCCAAAGGTGCCATTAACCTATGAAGGATGCCCAGGTCACATGGGCACACATCTGCAACTCCCTGCTATTCAGAAATCAAAGATAAAAGGGACATGTACAAAATTTCCTGTGGCTCCACTGATATAGGGAAGAGTAACAGCTAAAACTCTAGTAATGTCCATGAAACAAATATGCTTTTATAGTGAGGGTTAGTGAAAATATAACTAATGGGGAGAGTGTATAGTATAGAGTTGGTATTAGATATAAGCAACAAATCTCTGGACAGAAAGAGGTGCCACATCTTCCTTTTCCTGCCTGTTCTGAGCACCACTAGGCTGTGCATCAGCAGAGAGTGCCCAGTGTCCTAAGATGGTGTAAAGTATTCAATATTGGCACCATCAGGTATGATACAATACTCAATATTGGCCTCCTCAGATTTTGTAGGGTGTTCGACCTTCGCACCCTCAGATGTTTTAGGGTGCTCAACCTTGGTGTCCATCTCAGCAGAAGGGCTTCTCCTTTATCATAGAAAATGCCACAGAACAGCCAGTCAGTGGTCAAACATATGCTAGGGTTTAATGCTAAAGGTCAGAGTTGGCACAAAACTAAAAATGAGTCTCAATCCTTCACACAGAGATCCATAGCTCAAACCCAGGAGTCACTGAGTTGTAGATAGATACTGAGAGAGGAAGTCACTTAGGGAGCTGATGTAAATGGAGATCTACTTCCAGGATATGTCCTGGGAACTGCCAGCTATTAGAGGTGGGAAAGGAGACAGCAGAAAACTGGATGGAAGAGAGGCATTGGGAGGGGAGAACTAAGAGGCCAATGGCAGGAAGTATTACAGGAAGACCAAACCAAAACAAAACAGAGCAGGTTGTGGCCTAATGTAGTCTAATAAGACAGAGACTTTTGAAGAGGCAATTACTATTTGGTTTCATATTAATGTACAAATTTAGATAATTGAGGATTTTGGAAAATTGACCTCAGTCTTATTTAATCAATGGTGGAAATTGGACAAAAATTCTCAAAGATCAGAAAATAATACCTGAAACAACAAAAAGTTTTTAAACACAAGAAAGCACTTAGTTATGATTGGAGTGAGCGATGACTAAACTCTAGGAGGACTTCCTGATCATAATAGGTAAAGCCAACATATTGAAGGGAACATGAAAATTCTTTGATGATAGGACAGTTATTTTCATAGATCTACAAAAAATTCTCTCCCAGAGACCCAAAGAAGTGTCCCCCACCTCCTGCATCCCTGAATAATTAAAGCCTGCTCTTTGTGCCCAGCAGCACTGAATAAAATAGCTTTTCATGAAATCGGTGCTGAAGAATTAGCCCATACGTTTCAGAGGAAACAAAACAGAACACTTCTCATGACTCGCTGTCCATTTCCATGATCAAAAGTAATATTTTCAAAGACTACCTTCTTTGGTGAATCCTTGGAAAGCCATCTATAAGCACTCAGTGCTTTATGATGGAAGTAAACATACTTTTCTTTTCTTGGTACTGAAAAATGAGTGTGTCTCCTGCACTTGGCAGAAAACTGTCAAGAATGCCGGAAAGCCAGAGGGTTTTACAGTCTTAGGCATCATGGTGTCAAGGTTTTAAGTCTCAGGCCATACCTCACCAACTGTCTGACTTGTTTCCCTGATTTGTCTTCCATGTGATTTTTTAATTAATTGTTTGATTCTGAGGAAACTCCATATTTGCTTGCACTTGTAAGATATAAAACAGATATTACATCCACACTTTTCTGAGTTTACCCCAGTGGTAATAACTCTCTCAGCTGTAGGTAGAGTCACCATCATCCTCACAGGATCTTTGTGTCCCCTTCTAGAGCCACACACACGTCCCTCCCTGTTTGTCCACCTCTCTCATTCCTGACAACCACTGATTTTTTCTGTTTCTATCATTTTGCCCTTTCACACATGTTATTTACATTGGATCTTACAGTTCAAAGCCATTTTGCATTGGCTTTTAACACTCAGCATAATAGGAGGTGCATCTGCATTGTTGCAGGGGTCAGAAGTTAATTCTCTATCACCTTGAAGGCCAATGATGGAAATGTATCACAGTTTAACTAATGAACTGTAGAAAGATTTTTGGATTGTGTGTAGTTTGGGAATACTTGTGCTTGTTTTTTAATCTCACCTGAAGATATTTTTCCATTGTTTTTCAGAGAAAGTTGATGGGAGGTAGGAAGGGGGAGAAAGAGAGATAGAAACATGTATGTGAGAGAGACACATCAATGGGTTGCCTCCATGTGTACCCCAAGCGGGATGAGAATCAGAAATCCGAATATGTGCCATTGACTGGGAATTGAGGCAGTGACCCTTTGGTGCACAGGCTGATGCCCAACTGGGCAGGATATACACACACACACACACAACACACACACGCATATATATTCTTAATCATTGCATGATGATCAGTAATTAATAGCTTATTAATTACAATTCAGAGAGTACTACTTAGCTCACTGAATTACATTAAAGTATATTAAAATATATTGTACAATTATACCTAGTTTAATGAGGGGCTTAGAGTTCTGCTTCTGGTCAAGAAGGAATAACACCTTGCATTAACTCTCTCACTTGGGTATATATATACTTTCTTTTAAGAACTAAAATCCAGACAAAAATGTATGAGACAATGATACGCAAGACATTGAACATCAGGAAATTAAGGACAATACTCCTTGAAAGATTGGGGGAGGGGGAAATTAGATGGACCCTACTATCACCCTATCTTATTGTCTGAAGAAAGTTTCCAGGCTCTGGAACAGGAAAAGGAAGTGTACGTATTGCCCGCTAATCTCCTGAACTAAGATTAAGCTGCAGATAAAGAGAAGCCAAGAAGGCAGAGAACTAGAGAGGGGAGAGCTGCATATACTCTGGGAATCTGTGTAGTGCCTCTTTAAGTATTTACCTGAACACTGTTCAGTGCATGTGTGTGAGAAAACTACCAAAGCTTCAGAAGGACCTAGCTGAAATGATTACAGAAAACTGCCTGTGGTTCACATAAAACCAGGAATTGTACCTGTTTTCAACATCCATAGTGGAAAACCTCATAATTCATGAGGGCCAGAACAGCTTTTAATCTAATTCAATTTGGCCTATTGCTGAGGCAAGACCCTGTTCTGGTCTTGTCTTACCAAGTTTAAAAGCAGGACTTTAATAGAA
>PVJN01034699.1:0-15635 GCA_004026805.1 Lasiurus borealis | reverse complement strand
CCTAAATAAAGGATGAAGCGCTCGGTGTTGGGTGCGGCCGGTGCCCTCCGCTTTGTGGGGCGGTGCTCGTGGCTCTCGTGGGTCCCGAGAGGACGTCCTTTTCCTGTGTTTATTTTTATTTTTATTTTTGGAGGGGTAGGCCCGGGGGAAGGGGGGCTGGCATTTCATCCAGGACGGTGCTGGGGCCTGCACCCTGAAACTCTCTCCCAGTGCTGGCTCCTCTGGCGACGATCGATCCATGTCTTTCTGAACCAAGAGTCCCACCCACCCGCCTGCCCGCCTGGCTTGGGGGTTAAGCGTCGACCTGTGAACCAGGAGGTCAGGGTGCGATTCCCGGTCAGGGCACAGGCCCACCCGGGTTGTGTGTGTGTGTGGGGGTGCAGGAGGCAGCAGACCCAGGCCTCTCTCTCATCGCTGATGTTTCTCTCCCCCTCTGCCTGCCTCTCTGAAACCACACCGTCTATTGTAAAAGTAAAGCAGCCCCGCTCTGTGGACGCCCGTCAGCAATGACAGAGCTCAGCGATGCCTCCTGGGTGCTGACCCCGGGGGAAGGGCGTCCTGGCCTCTCAGTGCCTCCCCCCCAGCCCTCCAACCACAGTTCTGGGGTGCAGCTGCTGCTGTCAGGGTGGAGGCAGAGGAGGCAGCATCACTGGCCCAGGTCTCAGCAGGGCTGGGGTTTGAGACCGACCCCCGAGCCTCGGGCTCGGCCACCCGCCCCTGGGGGTCCGGCCGTCTCAGAAATGCTGGGGGGCCGCGTCTGATGGGCCCCAGGCGCTGACCTCGGAGCCCGCTGGGCTGCAGGGGGTCTGTCTCGTCACGGACGGGACGGCGGGCGCTCGGGGTAACGGGATCTTTTCTGTGTCGACAGGGACGCTTCCTTCGGAAATTGCACGTACAACCTCACCATCCTCGACTGCTTGCAGGGAATCAGAAAGGTACCCGGCCCCGTCCTGCCCACACGGGGAGGGAGCCAGGCCACTCACTGTCTGTGTGCTGTGGGGGGAAGCAGGGGGGCAGGGACAAGGGCTTCTGCTCCCCCCAACACCCACCCATCCATCCCTCCCTCCCTCCCTCCCTCCCTCCATCCACCCACCCATCCATCCATCCATCCATCCACCCATCCATCCATCCATCCATCCACCCATCCATCCATCCATCCATCCATCCACCCATCCATCCATCCATCCATCCACCCATCCATCCATCCATCCATCCATCCGTCCACCCATCGATACTGATCCGTGGGGCGGGGCCTGGCTGATACTGATCCGTGGAACTGTGCTCTGGGCCGCTGTCCCCCGTCTGTCAGCGCCATCGTCCAGGCGACCCGGTGACCGGCGCGCAGGAGACCAGAGTCTGGCCAGCCGCTGCCTCCCCTGCCGGCCCGGCAGACTCCCCTCTGCTCTCTCTCTCTGCGTTTAGCTTCTGTTGGTTTCAGAGGGGCAGGGAGAGGGAGAGACCGACCCGTGGTGAGAGAGAGCCATGGGCTGGCTGGTGCTTTACCCGTGCACCAAGGGGAGAAGCCGCCCTGAAAGCTTACGAGGATGGGGGGGGGGGGGGAACGGGTGTCAGCTCTGACAGGCCAGCATCTTGCACGTTGGAGACGGAAGTGGTTTTGCGCACAGACAACGTGCGTGGCCGTCAGAGGTCTCTTGCAGACACCTCCCTGTTTTTTTGAGCGAGTCGCCCCCGGAGACGGGCACCGGGCACTGCGGCTGGGCCAGGAGCCGCTCTGGGCGTGGGCTCTGGGTGCGGGCACGGAGCGGCACGGGTGAGGGCACCCAGGCAGGCAGGCAGGCACCGCCTCCGTGCGGCGTGGGAAACTGACCCCCCACCCCTCCCTCTGCTTCCAGGGATTGCAACACGGATTTTTCGACTTTGAGACGTTCGATGTGGATGAGTACGAACACTACGAGGTGGGTGCGCCCCCGGGATTTGGGTGGTGATGCTCGGGCGGTGCCCGCGGGGCAGCTGGCGGAGGGCCTCGCTCTGGGGTTCCCAGAGGGACCACCATTGGGGTTTCGGGAAAGCCGGTCTCGGAGTGTGTCTTCTGCCATCGAGGGATGAGAGAGCATCACTGATTGGCTGACAGTTACTCTGCACCATTCTGAGCAGCAGAACCGCACCATCTGGCAGTGAAATTGTTAAGTTACACGGACTTGAAAACCTGGGTTCTTTTTTTTTTTTTTTTAAATATATTTTATTGACTTTTCACAGAGAGGAAGGGAGAGGGATAGAAAGTCAGAAACATCGATGAGAGAGAGACATCTATTAGCCGCCTCCTGCACGCCCCACAGTGGAGATGTGCCTGCAACCAAGGTACATGCCCTTGACCGGAATCGAACCTGGGACCTTTCAGTCCACAGGCCGATGCTCTATCCGCTGAGCCAAACTGGTCTGGGCTGAAAACCCGGGTTCTTTTGAAACCCAACCGGGGACGTGTGCCTGGGGGTACTTTCGCCCGCACGTATCTTCCTCGGAAACGCACCTGCATCTGCTCAGCGGGGAACAAGTCCAGAGGTGCGGAGGTGCGGCCCTTTCCCATACCCCCCTGCCCACGCCCCCTCCAGGGCGCTGGCAGTCCACGCTGAACCTCCACTAAGAACCTGGAGCCGAATGGCGCGGCAACTGAATTTAACCAAACACCGTAATATTGACTTGGCCTTGAGCTCATTCAGTGCCCGCCGCTCCAGGGTGTCTGTGTCTATGGGATGCACCCCCCCCCCCCCCACTCCTCACGATCAGCCCACTTTAAGTCCCAGAAGGTAGGCATGTGCAAAGAAGACCCTTAAAAAGAAAAGGATTTTAATTTTTTTAATATATATTTTATTGATTTTTTTTTACAGGGAGGAAGGGAGAGTGTTAGAAACATCCATGAGAGAGAAAGATTGATCAGCCGCCTCCTGCACTCCCTCCACTGGAGATGTGCCCACAACCAAGATCCATGCCCTTGACCGGAATCGAACTTGGGACCTTTCAGTCCGCAGGCCGACGCTCTATCCGCCGAGCCAGACCAGTTTGGGCGGATTTTAACATTTTTAAGTTGTCTTCAATGATGGTGGTGTACATTCAGTATTATTCTGCCTTAGTCTCAGGCGTAGAGCAGAGTGGTTAGACGGTCGTTCTTTATGAAGAAAGAGAAGACCGAGTTGCGTGTCTTTGGTTTTCAAAAGTCTCTGTGGCGCCGTTAAACGTCGCGTGTGCTTCTACGATGGCCCTTATCACAGGTCATGTCGCGTTTTCTTTCCCGGGTGCCGTGGTTTGCGCTCCTGTAAGAAAAACACCGTGGACCGCGTGGCTTGCTCAACAAACACTGATTTCTCTCAGCTCTGGAGGCTGGAGGTCTGGGACGGGGGAGGGAGGAGAGAGGGAGAGTGGGAGAGAAACATCCGTGATGAGAGAGAATCATGGATCGGCTGCCTCCTGCACGCCCCACACTGGGGATGGAGCCCGCAACCCAGGCCTGTGTCCTGACCAGGAATCGAACCTGTGACCTCCTGGTTCCTGGGTCGATGCTCAACCGCTGAGCTATACCCAGCCGAGCAGGAGCCAGATGTCCTTTATCTCGGGGTTTCCTTCCAAGGGGAGCATCAGAGCCTTCCCCCGGGGAGTGGAGGAGGTGGGCTTTCGGTCGGAAGGGGTGAGCTCGCCCCAGGACCTCATCCTGGCCGAGCTGTGAGCTTCCTGGATGCGGCCGGGAGGGCTGGCGGAGGCAGGCGCTGTGGAGGTGTGTGTGTGTGTGTGTGTGTGTGTGTGAGTTAGGAAGCCCCGTTTGTGCTGTGTTAGATGTCCTAGCGGTGGGACAGACTGACACACGTGCACTCGCTCTGAGAGAAGGCCCCGTGCGTGTTCCCTGCGGGCGCTCCCCAGAGTAAGCCTGGGCCACACCTGCCCGTTAACTTCCTAATTTTCCTTCAGACTCGGGTCTCGGGCCCAGACCTCCTTGCTTCTCCAAACAGCAGCTTGTTGGGGCGCTGAGCTGGGCTCAGAGTTCCCCTGTTGATCTCTGGGGGCAGGCGGTGTGCAAACGCGCCTGGCTGGTTCCTCTCCCGCTGACCTGTCCGTGGGGAGGTTACTGTTTAACCACAGGCACGTCCCCGGCCCCGGTAAACAGACACGGCCCTCTGTGTCCTTGTCCGGCCGCTTCGTGGTCAAGGCTACGGGGACAGTGGACGTGGAAACCCGTTTTCCGCCACCGTCCCTGGGAGGCGGGTTTCAGCCTTTGGACGATTAGCGCCCACCTTTAATTTTGAAATTTTGCAGAAACCGGTGTGGCTCAGTGGATAGAGCGTCGGCCTGTGGACTGGAGGGTCCCGGGTTCGATTCCGGTCAAGGGCATGTACCTAGGTTTCAGGCACATCCCCAGTAGGGGGCGTGCAAGAGGTGGCTGATCGATGTCTCTCTCTCATCGATGTTTCTAACTCTTTATCCCTCTTCCTTCCTCTCTGTAAGAAATCAATAAAATATATTAAAAAAATAAAAAATAATGATTTTGAAATTTTAAGTCATGTGGTGAGTTTAACATGACATGAGAGGGATAGCGGGCCACTAGTTGGAGACTGTTTTTTATTTCTATGAATTTCAGAGAGAAAGGGAGCGGGATGAGAGAGAAGCATTGATGGGCTGCCTCCTGCACACCGCCTGACCGGGAATCACACAGTACCCTTGACCATGGAGCCACACCGGCCTGGCGGGTCTGTTTCAGTTAAGCAGGAGGATGTTCATCCTAAAGAGTCGTACAATGTGTTTTAAATGAAGTCTAATAATGTTATATTAAAAATAGACTTAATTTAAATTACGTATTTAAAAGGAGAGTTGTAGAGGAGATTCTTTTTTTCCCCCATATATTTTATTAATCTTTCACAAAGAGGAAGGGAGAGGGATGGAGAGTTAGAAACATCAATGAGAGAGAAACATCGACCAGCTGCCTCCTGCACGCCCCCCACTGGGGATGTGCCCGCCACCAGAATACATGCCCTTGACTGGAATCGAACCTGGGAGTCTTCAGTCCGCAGGCCAACACTCTATCCACTGAGCCAAACCGGTTTCGGCTAAGAACATTTTTTTTTTTTAAGTTATAGACAGTGGAGGTAAACCTTTTTCCGAAATGGATTTGAATTCACGAATGCCATTTTTCGAGTCGGTGTATGTTTGTATTTTAAACCAGGTTACTCTGTCCGGTTAGTATCGATTGAATAATGTGAAAGTGGCTTTATCCCCACGGGTTTCCTAGGTGGTGTCAGAAGGATAACATATTTTTCTTTCTCTCTTTTTCTTTTTTTCCCTCTCACCCAATCCTCCCAGCGAGTCGAAAATGGTGACTTCAACTGGATCGTTCCGGGGAAGTTCTTAGCATTTAGTGGACCACATCCAAAGAGCAAAATTGAAAATGGTACGTTGGCCTGGACCGCCCGGCCGGGTGGGCCTCAGCTCGCCCTTAATCCCTTCCTTTCCTCCAGCACCCGTTCCTCTAGGCCAGCGGTTCTCAACCTTCCTGAGGCCGCGGCCCTTTAAGACAGCTCCTCACGTGGTGGTGACCCCCAACCATAAAATTATTTCTGTGGCTACTTCATAACTGTCATTTTGCTACTGTGATGAACTGTCATGTAAATATCTGATAGGCAGGATGTATTTTCGTTGTTACAAATTGAACATAATTAAAGCATAGGGATTCATCACAAAAACAATATGTAATTATATATTGTGAAACATTTATTTCTAATGACAAATAAATGAAATTTTGTCTTGAATCGTGGTGTAGCATGGGTAACAGTCTTCCTAGGACAACAGTAAACGTCATGGCTACACTTTGCTACACCGAGGAGCGGGCTGTTGGTTCCTAAGACCATGGGAAATAGGTGTTTTCTGATGGTCTTAGGCGACCCCTGTGAAAGGTTCGTTTGACCCCCAAAGGTTGAGAACCGCTGCTTTAGGCCATGGTCTCCAGAGAATCCGCACAATTTGAAAGCGGGGTAGCGGTGACCAGTGTGCGATACCCCCGTTAGCAGGCGAGGCCTGGCTGCCCGGTGAAGCTGGCCGCGTGCTGGGGGGTCCAGAGGGGGATGCGCAGTCCCCTGACCCCGCTGTCCAAGGAGAATCCGGGAAACACGCCGGTCCCCCCCCGCCCCAGCTCCCCGAGGAGATGCCTGCTCTCCTTCAGGGGCTCGGTTCCTGGGTGGGGGTGCTGTGCAGTGAGTGAGTCTCAGGTCCACAGAGGGCCGCTTTGGAGCCACTTTGGACCGTGGGGAGCAGAGAGCCGAGCTGGTTTTGGTTCCACAAGCTGGAATCGATGAAGGCGGCATCTAGCGGTAGACGGGATGTATTTCGGATTTCGAGTTTTCTAAAAAAACACACCGAACCGCCCAGAGCTCTCAGGAGAGGATGCTTTTCTCCTCTGTGTTTTAAGAAAGGAAGAACAGAAGCACAGAGAGAGAGAGAGAGAGAGGCCCACTCTCCGAGGGTCAGCCTGCCCCTTTAAGGAGAGCCGGTGGGAGAGCCGGGCAGCGGGGAGCCGGTGGCACCCCTGGCTGGTGTGTGAGCTCCTGCACCTCTCTGCACGGGGTCCCCCTGCTATCAAAGGGGGGATAGGCGTGATGCAGGCACGCAGGGAGGAATAGAGAGGTGGTACGCGGTGCTCTGCACACCATAGGTCAGCGGTTCTCAACCTTCCTCAGGCCGCGGCTCTTTAAGACAGCTCCTCATGGGGTGGTGACCCCCAACCATAACATTATTTTTGTTGCTACTTCATCACTGTCATTTTGCAACGGTGATGAATCGTATCTGCGTTTTCTGATGGTCTTGGGCAACCCCTGTGACAATGTTTGACCCCCCCAAAGGGGTCGCGACCCACAGGTTGAGAACCGCTGCCATAGGTGCTATTAGGAGCAGCTCTGAGATTCCAGGTTTATCACCCATGAGCCCAGCGTCGTATTTACTCCATGGGCCCCTGTTGCGGAGTTTACTTTTAATAATGACGGGGGGGCCCGGTCATCCGCCTCCGCTGTCTGTAGCTCCCGGACGTTGGGTGAGAGAAGAGGCGGTTTTGAATCTCTCTGCGCCCTCAAATTCTGCCCAGTTGGGTGAGCTCCAGGCTCCTGCCTGTGCTTCAGCGGTGCCAGGCCGCCACCTAGCGGCCGCACGGAGAAGGGCAGCCTGTGCCTGGAGCATGGACAGCACCCCCAAACAGCAGTTCCAGGTCAGGGTATCGTCAGTGGCTTTGGTTATAACTCACCGGAAACGCTTCTGGGGTCTTTAAGAAACCTGCTCGCCAACTCTAGGAAGTGGAGACCCAGCACTTAGCCTCAGGTTGGTTCTGAGCCGAAATCAGCCCCAGCGCAGCCCGGAACCTAAGTCCGGGGCGCAGCTGCTGCCCTCTCTCCCCCCGCTGTGCGCGGGGCCGGGCCCTTCCGGGCCTCAGACTTGGCCGATTGCACGGTTCAGTGAAGCACGTTGGGTAGTGCCCAGTGCACGGTGAGTGCCCGGTGCACAGGGAGTGCCCGGTGCACGATGAGTGCTGGTGCACAGTGAATCCCGGTGCACAGGGAGTGCTCAGTGCACGGTAGCTGCGATCAGCACCATTATCGCCAGGCCTTCGCGTCCCGTTGCCGTAGTTGGTGACTGTCAGTGCCCCTGTCTCAGAAGCACAGTGATTTGGGCCAGTGAACCAGCGGGGACCCGGATGTGACTCTCCCAGCGGGGAGGGCGGGCAGTTGTTCTCTGGCGCCTGTCAGTCACTTCTCCACGTGGGAGACGGAAAGGGCCCTCTGCCTCTGCTCAGCAGTAGAACTTGTGTGTCCAGGCTGTGTGTTAGTCAGGCCTGCCTCTCAGAACTGCTTGCCTCTGTGGGGGACCTCGGCCCAGTGTACCCCCTGAGCTTAGCGGGGGAGGAGCAGGCAGAAGAACCAACTCTGGCAAATGAGGGCCAGGAGGCCCTGGTCCGAATGATGCTGGGGAGTCCCAGCCGCGGGGGAAGGCGGGGAACGGGGCTCGGGAAACAGCCAGGATCCCAGGGAGAGAAGTGGTGGGGAGAGGGGGTGGTCCTCAGGGGTTCCCTACTGTGCCGACAGCCCCCTCTCCCCCGGGGCACCCCTCCACGCCCCCGAAGCCCACTCCCCTGCCTTCTAGGAGCACCCCGTGACGGCCCGCTCTCCCGCAGGGTACCCCCTCCACGCCCCCGAAGCCTACTTCCCGTACTTCAAGAAGCACCACGTGACGGCCATCGTGCGGCTCAACAAGAAGATCTACGAGGCCAAGCGCTTCACGGACGCGGGCTTCGAGCACTACGACCTCTTCTTCATCGACGGCAGCACGCCCAGCGACAGCATCGTGCGCCGCTTCCTGAGCATCTGCGAGAACACGGAGGGCGCCATCGCCGTCCACTGCAAAGGTGCGTGCCCGCCCCTGCCCGTCCTGCCCCCTCCCGCACCTTCCCACCCTGCCCGCCCCACAGAGCCGCTGCGTCTGAGAGAAGGGACACGCAGCCCGTGGGCACCGCCCCTTCCCAGGAAAAGCGGGGCTTGGAAGTGGGTGCCGGTGGGGGTGCAGCCTCCCAGGTCCCCTCGCTTCCCAGGCGCCTCCGGGAGGGGGCGGGATGGCGTCTGTCGGCGGGACGGCACTTTTATTCTTGGGAGACTATTTTGTTTTTATTTATTTTTTATTGTTTTTAAACATATTCCTTTATTGATTTCAGAGAGGAAAGAAAAGGAGAGAGAACCATCCATGATGAGAGAGAATCATGGATCGGCTGCCTCCTGCACGTCCCCCACTGGGGATTGAGCCCACAACCCCGGGCCTGTGCCCTTGGCCAGAATCGAACCCCAGACCCTTCAGTCTGCAGGCCGATGCTCTATATCCACTGAGCCACACCGGCCAGGGCTGAAGACTTTTTAAAAGATGTGTTTGTGTTGATGAGAGAGAGGGAGAGAGAGAGGGAAACATTGGTGAGAGAGGAGCATCCTGGGTCGGCTGCCTCCTGCGCACCCCCCACTGGGGAGCGAGCCGGGAACCTGGGCCTGGGCCCCTGAGCCTGGGCCCCGCACCCTCGTCTTTCCTGATGGAGGCTCGGCTTCGGCAGGCGCCTGCACACCGGCCAGGAGGCAGGCTGGTTGGCTCCCTCTCTCCCTCCTGGAATTGGCCACCCCTTCCCTCCCTCCTGCACCCCCTCCCCTCCTCCTCCCCGGGCTGAGGCTCCGCTTCACACCCAGCTGTCCGCCCGCCCCGTTGCTCCTGCCTGTCCCCACGGGCCTCTGCGGCGTGGCCACGCGTGTCTTCCCGGCCCGTGGCCAGGGGACCGCAGCCACGGAGTCTCCCGCCGGCCGATGCCGGCCTCTGACTGAACGGCAGGACGGGGTTGTGCAGAGGCATCTCTGGTCTCTGGGTGGCACCTGGGGGTGGGCGGGGTCCTCCCAGGGGTTTCAGGATTGAGCACAGGAAACGCAGGCCGCCGGGGGATGTCGGTTTGGGGTAAACGCTGACGCTTTTTATTTTATTTTATTGATTTTTCACAGAGAGGAAGGGAGAGAGAGAGAGAGAGAGCCAGAAACATGGATGAGAGAGACATCGATCAGCCGCCTCCTGCACGCCCCACACCGGGGGTGTCCCCTTGACCGGAATCGAACCCGGGACCCCCAGTTCCCAGGCCGACGCTCTATCCACTGAGCCACACCGGTCCTGGCCGCCGAGCGCTTTTTAAATGTGTCTCGAACGTGGTGGAGGGGACCTCGCGCTGTGTGCTGCCTGCAGCCTGGGTCTGCTGCTCGCACACGGGAGAGAAGGCGTCTTTGATTTCAGCGAGCAGAGGCGGCTCTGGCCTCCCTGGGCTAGGGCACCCCCACGTGCAGTGTTTCTGATCACCACTGGGGGCGCTGTTCCCCGCCGGTGGAGCTGGTGCTCGGGGTCTGGTCCCCGTGGTGGGGGCTGCGCTGAGCTTTCCTGGCGCTGCTGCTGCTACTGCTGGAGCTCTGACTGCCGAGACGCCATCGGGCGCTGCTGTGTGAGCTGTGAGGAGGTGGAGGTGCTCTGTGGAGCCTGTGAGAGCAGTGGGAGGCGGGGTGAGCGGCACGTGGCCCCCGTTTAGAAGGGGCTCCTGTGTCAGCCAGTCCCCCCAGCAGTTGCTTTGCTTCGCAGGGAGGGGCCCTGTGGGCAGGACACCAGGACTCAGGGGGTGTCTTTCCTTCCTCCTTGCAGCTCGCTGCTCCCCCTCAGGTCAGGTGGAGGTGGGTGGGCGGGGGAGGAGGCGGTGAGTGGTGAGCCCGGTGTGGCCCATCCCCGGCCTAACTGCTCGCCCTGGCACGTTGTTAGCCTGGGGGGTTCAGTGTGGGGCTCAGTGTGGGGCTCAGTGTGCCATCCTGACAGGCCAGGGCTGCGGGTTTGATCTGGGTTGGGACACATTCAAGAACCCACAAAGGGATACATCACTAAGTGGAACAGCAGTTTTCCCTTTCTCTCTCTCTCTCAAATAAAACAAACAAAAATAAACAGAAAGATTGCCCAGGCCTAAGAAAAAGCCCACCTTCCATGTACTTTTTAAAAAATATATTTTATTGATTTTTACAGAGAGGAAGGGAGAAGGAGAGACAGAAACATCGATGAGAGAGAGACTGCGATCAGCCGCCTCCTGCACGCCCCCCACTGGGGATGTGCCCGCCACCAAGGTCCATGCCCTTGACCAGAATCGAACCTGGACCCTTCAGTCCGCAGGCCGACGCTCTATCCACTGAGCCACACCGGTTTCGGCTCGCCTTCCACGTATGTCACATCCCCGCCGGAGCCGAGCGCTCCGGGAGCCGGAAGTGCTCCCGGGGACGGATTTGGCCGGTGTCGCCTTTGGTGTTGTGGATTTTGCGTGAGAATCACCGGTTGCCATATCGGCACCGTGAGTGCGTTGCAGCCTAGATGTGGTGTTTGGTGACAGAGGGCTGGGCAGCATGTGGCGTGGCCTCGGTGGCCGCTCTGTCACTCGGTTGTGATGCCGGTGTGGGGGGCGCAGCGCGGCGTGGACTTCCTGCGCCATCCTGACCGGAAGTCCTGGCGCCCGAGCCGAGAGCCGGGGGTCAGTCCTGCGGTGGGGGGGGGGGGGTCCGGCTCCCGGGGGTGCGGTCCGCCCGAGCGCCTCGTTCGCTGCCGCTCCTGCGCACACGCGGGAGCCCCTGACAAGGATGCCGCCCTCGGAGTAATTACCGCGACGCTCGGCGGCCCGTTAATTAATTTGACACCCGCCCTAATTAAGCCAGTTCGGTGGTTTTCTGGGGATTCGGCCGCCCCGAGCGTTTTCACGGAGCTGCGAGGAGGAGGAGGAGGCAGCGAGCACGTCTTCCATGTCCCAGGGACGGCGGTGGCTGCCGGGGAGAGAGAGACCGGCTGTGCCCGCGCCTCCCGGGCAGAGTAGGGTCGGGGACATCCGGCCCTTGGGCCGGGTGAGGCCTCGGAACCACTGGGCCTGGTCCGGCCGAGGCGTCGGGAGCTAATGACCCGCCCGACCGCCTGGAGCGGCCCATGGTTCAGTGGGTGATGTCGTTCTCAGTGCCCCGATGCCCTGGGCAGGGAACGGTTCCCTCCCGGTGGGCACACGGGACCCAGCGTGCGGGACGGTGTGCCCGGGGGTGACCGTCCGGGGTTCCTGTTCACCTTTGGGGGAGTGGGGAGAAGGGGGTGGGGACGCGTGACGTTTTCTGGCACCAACAACGGTTTGGGGAAGGGTCCCGACGTGCGATGGCTGAGGCTCTGCAGCAGGAGGGTCAACCACCAGCGCTAACACGGGCCAAATAAGCCAGGCCTGCGGCCCGCGGGCCGAGCGTTGGATATGCGTGTGCTGGAGGGGCCGTGTGTTGGACATGCATGTGCTGGAGGGGCCGTGCATCGGACATACTTGTCCTGGAGGGTCTGTGCGTTGGACATGCGTGTGCTGGAGTGGCTGTGTGTCGGACATGCTGTGCTTTGGACATGCTTGTGCTGGAGGGGCTGTGCGTCGAACATGTGTGTGCTGGAGGGGCCGTGAGTTGGACATGCGTGTGCTGGAGGGGCCGTGCATTGGACATGCTTGTGCTGGAGGGGCCATGAGTTTGACATGCTTGTCCTAGAGGGGCCGTGAGTCAGACATGCGTGTGCTGGAGGGTCCGTGTGTCGGACATGCTTGTGCTGGAGGGGCCGTGTGTCGGACATGCTTGTGCTGGAGGGGCCGTGTGTCGGACATGCGTGTGCTGGAGGGGCCGTGCGTTGGACATGCGTGTGCTGGAGGGGCTGTGAGTCGGACATGCTTGTCCTTTGGGGGTTTCAGGACCCGCCTGGGCCTGTCAGGCGGGCGGGGGCAGTCGGTAAACAGACCGCGTTCCAGCCGCTCGCCCCGCGGCCAGGCAGGCCTTTACCGATCTGTCAGGGCCTTTGGAAGCGATCGGAATGCCCCTCTCCCGGTCAGAGCTCCGAGGACGTCCTTTTTATCGACTAAATGACAGGCTCTTTGAAAGGGGGAGCAGCTTCAGTTTCAGAGGGATTGGAACATTTCCTGCACCTTTTTCTTTTTTGGGTTGTGAGTGTGACGAAGATCCTCCTACCCTCCTTCCCCTTCCCCCCCCCATCTCCAGCCCAGGGAGAGGGCGTGGGGCACTGGTGTCCCCCAGAGGCCAGCAGAGGGCTCTGGACGCCCCCTCGGCCTGGTCCCGCTCCGGGCCCCTGGGCTGTGCTCTGTCCCCCTGCCCTGGCCTCGGAGACGCCTGCAGAGACCACAGACCAGCGTGCCCTGACCCTGTCCCCTCTCTTGCAGCCGGGCTGGGCAGGACGGGGACGCTCATCGCCTGCTACGTCATGAAGCACTACCGGTTCACGCACGCCGAGGTCATCTCCTGGATCCGGATCTGCCGGCCCGGCTCCATCATCGGCCCCCAGCAGCACTTCCTGGAGGAGTGAGTCCGTGGTCCCCACCGCGGGTCACCACCCTCGCCCCGCCTCCTTCCCCCGATGGCCGGGGAGGCCCCACCTCCTCGGCGTCTGTGGTCTCAGCCGGGCAGGCGAGGAGGACGCGCCCAGCCACCTGTGTCCCTGTCGCTCCCTGGCTGTGGTCCGGCCACCGGGTGCCATCCCTTCTGGCCTGTGGCATTTCCTGCTTCCCTTCTGCCCACCCGTCTCTGAGCGGACGAAACACAGCACAGAACACACTCGCTCTAAGTGCCTCTGGCGAGATCACCCTCTGCGCACAGAGAGGCCGCTGCCCGGTGGCTGCATCTGAGGGTCCCCCAGGCAGGAGGGGGGTTCTCCAGACAGGAAGGGGGAGTGTCCCTCAGGCAGGAGGGGGCTGGTGAGTCCCACCTTAGAAGAACACCTATCAGCCCTTCCCTCCCGCCCAGACGCTCCCATTGGCTGTTGTCACACCCCGGCCGCCACGGGGGAGAGATTTAACCTGTCGGGACCGACCCGTCCCGGTTCCCCCAGCATTTGAGAAATCACCAGCCATTTGCCCGTTAGAGGGACCAGGAGCCCCGGCCGGTGGGGCTGTGTGGGCGGGCGTCATCCTGAGTACAGTGGCACCTCGAGATACGAGTTTAATTCGTTCCGTAACCTTGAGGCGTGGGAAACTATGAGACGCTCGAGTCGCGGGAAACCGGTGGGTCGCGTGCAGCCGGCCGATCCGCGCGATGACTCCTATCTCAACTGTTGCTCGTATTTCAAAGCAAAAATCGCTCGCTCGACGGCTCGTATCTCAAACATCTCATGTGTTAGGGCACTCGTATCTCGAGGTACCACTGTAGAGGGGTCTGGCTGTCCACCTGTCCATCTGTCCGCCATGAGAGGGACGGGGACTGCAGCGGGGGCCCGACACTGGGCTCCGTGTGCCCATCGGCAGGAGTGGGAGCTGCGGCTTCTGCACGGACTCTCGGATCCGTGGGTGGTCACTCTTCCATGCCCACGGCTGGCGTGTTCTGCCGGCCTGGAAACGGGCTTGGGAGCTGATGATGTTGGACCTGCAATGCCAGAACCTGGCAGAAGCCACGTGGCCTCCTGGGCGGCCGAGGGCGTGGGGAGGGGTCCCGGCAGCTTTGTGCAGGCAGGACGCCGATGCTCCAGAGGGGGAGGTGCTGTCACCTGGGTGGCGTCAGGGAGGGGAATGGCGAGCCCCGGGCCTCCAGTGGGCGTGGCTGTTGGGAAGGAGCCCGATTCTTGAATCTGGGAGCGACCCCCCTCCCCACAGTCGCCCTGGGGTGGTGCTGGGAGCCGGGGAGAGCAGGTGGCCGCAGGTCGCAGAGAGCAGGCCTGGGTGGAGTCCCAGAGGGAGGGTTTCCAGGCCACATGACCACGGTGGCCTCGGGTGGACCCGGGGAGGGGTGGGTCGTGCCGGGAGGGAGACGCAGGTGGCAGGGGAGCGGTGGGCAGGACTCGTCGGGCAGTGGGAGGAGGGAGTCAGCTCCCCGGTGAACCGCGAGCTTGCAGTGCAAAGGCAGGGACCAGGTAGCTGGCCTGCCTTTCTTTTTCTAAAATATAATTTATTGATTTTTCACAGAGAGGAAGGGAGAGAGATAGAAAGTCAGAAACATCACTGAGAGAGAGACATCAATCAGCCGCCTCCTGCACACCCCACTGTGGAGATGTGCCCGCAAGCAAGATACATGCCCCCAACTGGATTTGAACCTGGAAACTTTCAGTCTGCAAGCTGACGCTCTATCCACTGAGCCACACCAGTCTCGGCTGGCCTGCCTTTCTTCAGAGGGGATTCAAAAAGCACGTGGTAGCCCGCTGGGTGGCTCAGGGGTTGAGCATTGACCTATGAGCCAGGAGGTCAGGGTTCAATTTCTGGTCGGGGCAGAGGCCCCGGTTGCAGGCTCCATCCCCAGTCAGGGGCGTGCAGGAGGCAGCTGGTGCGTGATTCTCTCTCATCAGGGATGTTTACATTTCTCTCTCCCTCTCCCTTCCTCTCTGACATCAATCATTGAAAATATGTATTTTTTAAAAAACCACGAAGGGGTTCACCGTCTTCTGCGACGGAGTTTGTCCTGAGCGTCTGAGAGCCTTAGCCGTCCACCCCTGTGGCCACCGGGACCCGGGTCAGGAGACCCCAGTCCTTGGCGTCCTGTGTGGGATTTAATCGCTGTGGCTGCACAAAGTGCCTTTGCTCTCCTTATCCTAAGCTCTTCGTCACCGCCCTGTTCTGCCTTGTCAATGTCTGCTCGTCTTTTTTATCGCCGAGGTGTCGCGTGCCTCCGAGGTGGCGGTCTGTGTGGTAAAGGCCCTCCGCTCTGCTCTCCTCTCCCCGCAGAAAGCAAGCCTCGTTGTGGGTGCAGGGAGACATCTTCCGGTCCAAGTTGAAAAGCAGGCCGTCCAGCGAGGAAAGCATCAACAAAATCCTTTCCAACCTGGAGGACATGTCCCTGGGCGGGAGCTTGTCCAAGATCCAGAACATGGAGCGGTTTGGAGAGGTGAGGCTCCCCGCCCCGGGGTGTGTATGTGTGTGTGTGTGTGCCCCCCCCACTCGGGCTCCCGTCCTGCCCACGGGGCGCCCGCAGCTTCTTCCTCCTCTGAGCGACAGGAGGACCAGAACCTCGAGCGGGGAGTCCTCCTCGCCTAAAGCGAGACGGGGCCACCTCGCACGGAGTCCCGGTTGGGGGAGGTTGCCCTGGCAGCAGTGGTGTGGAAGCCGGGGGGGGGGGTTC
>PVJN01034698.1:0-22555 GCA_004026805.1 Lasiurus borealis | reverse complement strand
GGGCGGGAGTCGGGGGAGAGCAGTTGGCAGGGTGGGGGCACGATGGGGAGCCCAGGGGCTGCGGGCCGGGCAGAGGCGGGCGCAGCGGGAGGGGCTGGAGAGGGGCCGCCGGCAGCCCGGGCAGAAAAGGGGGCTGTGAGCAGGGGGAGCCCACAGACGGCTCCCACGGGCGGGGCTCTGCCAGGCGGCCGCGCCCTCGGGGTCCCCGTGAGAGCTCACCGGGCCTGGGATCCTGAGGGACACACAGTGCCCAGTGCCGTGGCCACCCCTGAGGCCGCGCCCTTCCCTGTGGACAGGACAGCCACCGGGCAGCCCGGCTGCGAGAGGGTCGGGGAGGCCCGGCCCCCCTCCCTCCAGGGAAGTCAGCCAGGGGTTCCCCACCCACACCGCCTCCCCCTCACCCCCCTTCCCCGCGCTGAGACCCGGCCTCAGCATCCCGCCCGGGGGAACGCCGCCGGAGACCTCCCAGGGAGCGGGAGGAGGGAGGAAGAGCCGGGAGGCGCTCAGAGCGGCGCCCCCTCCCATGTGGGCTCCTGCGGTCGCCTCTGACATCACGGTGATTTGTGGGGCCACACAGACGGTCACAGCGCCCCCCGCTGTGCTCCAGACCCCGTGACGTGGGAGGTCCCGGCAGCATGTGCCCCTCCGGGCGGCCCCACCCCACACAGGGGTCCCAGGGAGGGAGGCGGAACCAAGCCCCTCGGAGCCCAGCAGATGCCGGGCACCCGCCGTGTGGCCTCCCTGAGCGCCCTCCTCCCGCCCGGCCTGCGGGCTGTTTGCCTCCAGGGGCACCGTGTCTCCGCCCTCTCCATGGCCCTGGTGGGGGGCCCGCGTCCCGCCCGGGGCTGCTGCGTCAGCTACAGGAAGGACGGCCGGTCTGGTCACCTCCTTCCTCGGCTCCGGCAACGGGAGCGGGTGAACGCGGGTGCTCGCAGAGCGAGACCGGTGAGGGGTGGAGGCCTGGCAGCCCGTGGCCCGGACCTGGCTGTGCCACGTCCCATGGTCGGGCAGATGGAGCAGCTGCGCCCTGAGAAGGTGTCCTGTCGTCCGCGTGGCCGAGGGAAGGCCGGGTCGCCAGTGCTGGGCTAGTGTCCAGTGAGCGCGTGCGGGACCCAGCCCCACGCACTGGTCCGCGGAGCCGCGTAACAAACAGCCCCCAACCCCGCGTCTCACACGGAGCTTCCCGCAAGCGGCCACGGGCGGGCTGGGGGCTGGAAGGTGCGGCGGGGCCCTCGGTCAGTCCCTCCTCCCCGGCCAGTGGGCGTGTCCTACAATGCTGGTGGACCCCTGATGCCCAGCAGGGGGTCACGGGTCCACGCGGGCAGGCTGCTGTCTAGCCGGGGCTGTGCGTGATTTCCGGGCCTGGTGTGGAGGGGAGACCCACTGCCTCGAGGAGCAGCAGCTCACCTCGCCAGCCAATGGGTGGGGGCGGGTGGCTGACAGGCTTCAGCCCAGCGTCCTGGGGGGCTGCCTGAGGCCAGGGACCCCCCCCCCAGCAGCAGGCAGACAGGCCCCTCCGCAGGAGCGGCCTCGCGCCCCAGAGAGAGCGGGGCTCCAGCCCAGGAAGCCCGCCCCGGGTGCTGGGCCCCCGGAGGGGCAGGACACCCCAAATGTCTAATGTTTTTAGCATGACCGCATCCCAGCTCCTCCCGCGACATATTTATCCTGTAAACGCGCTGTTTATCTACAAGGCGCACGGAGCCGCTCCTGGCCGGCGGCCAGCACTCTTGCTCAGAGGCCCCACACCCCTCCGAGCCCGTCCCCTCCCGATAGGCCCCCCGCCCGGCCCAGAGCCGAGAAGCCACGACCCCCCTTCCTGCTGACACAGGCAGTGGGGAGGGTGCTGGCATGCAGGCCCCTCACACCCCACCCCCACCGCTTGCCCAGCTGGTGCCAAAGCCTGCTCGCTCCCGGGGGCCGGGACCCCACACGGACTCAGAGGCAGCCGGAGGCATGTCCTGGGCGCAGGGACGGCTCGGGCTGTGGGAGGCACATGGAGCCGCTCACGGGCATCTGGCCCTGCTCAGCTCAGCCCAAGCAGGAGGAAGGCCCGGTGCCCTCGAAGGTCGGGAGGACAGCCTGGCACAGTGCGGGTGCAGGAACCGTAACCGGGAGTGTCCAAGGGGCAGAGAGACGCCCGGGGAGGGAGCCTCCCGGGTGGTGAGCACCGGGAAGGGCCGCCCGGAGGAGGCGGGTGGAGGGCCAGCCCCGCACGCGATGCGCCCACAGCGCGGTCCTCAGTGACGGGAGGCGGGCGGCCCTGTCCCCGGGCGCGGGCTCGCTCTCCCTCATTCCTGTCTCCGGCCGCAGCCCGAGGGCTTTCCACAGAAACCGGAGCCCGGCGCCCGCTCCACCCCGACGCCTCCCTCTCCCCGAGCCCGGCACGCAGCCCAGGGCCCTCCCTCCACGCAGGGGCCTCGGCCTCACCTGCCCACGCCTCCCTGTGAGGTGCTGGGTCTGCGTGGGGGGCATCGGCACCCCACACCCGGGGACCCCGCCCACACATGCCCTGCCCCTGCCCGGCACGCGGGGCCACGGCGCCCTCCCCCAGGCCGGGTGCTGGGGTCCGGCTCCTGTGGGAACGGCACCCTGTGCCCAGACAGCGCCTGGCATGGAGCGAGCAGCACCCCGCCGCCCAAATGAATGAACCGTGAGCGCAGGCCCGGCCGAGCCCTCGTCTTGCTCGGCGCTGGGGTCAGAGCCCAGAGAGGTGTGCAGGCCCATTTCACGGCCACGCGGTCCCAGGACCCGGACCCGGCCACGTCCACACTGGGCCGAGAGGCGGGTGCGCCTGCTCCTCCCCTAACCCGGCCCCTCGGTCGCCTGCTCTCGGCCAATGGCCACTGCCCACGAGGCCAGACAATGCCTGCAGTCACCCTTCCTCCCCCGGCGCCTGACCCCGAGCCCTGGCAGCGCCGGTGCCCGTCCCGGGAGCCCTCCGATCGGGACCGTCGGGCCCGTGGCGAGAGGACGCACCTCGCTCCGCCTGTGGTTAGCCGGTGGCGGATGTCACTCCGAGGCCAGTGGCTGCCCCACCAGTGTCCTCTCAGCTCCTGTCACTGCCACGAGGCACACGCGCGGCAGCTGCTGACCGTGTGAAGCGTGGAGGCCGCACAGCCCGGGCGCACGCGCCTGCACGGGGTGGCTGCGGGTGGGTGGGCCGGCGGGCGCGGGAGGGGCCACGGCGAAGAGGCGAGCGGACAGGGCCTCCAGCAACGGTGCCTCCCGAGGAGCACGTGGTGCCACGCCCTCGCGGCCCCAGCCACCTTGCCGTCCTGCCAAGGCTGGGTCTCCCGCTCCGCTTCCCGCCGCCCGCACCCCTGCAGAGAGGGGCGCGGAGCGGCACTGCACCCGCCCTCCGGGCACCCGCAGGGCCCGCCGGACCAGGCCCGCCACCGAGGCTCGGCCGGCATCTCTGGTCCGAGGGAGGTACAGCCCCTCAGACAGGCGGTCTGGAGGCCCTCCCTGTAGACCCCACGCCGGTGCAGTCAGGACCCCCGCCCGGCGCCCCTCCCAGGACCTGGGGGTGCCACCAGCCCCAGGAAAAGGCCTGGCTGAGAGGTCATGGGGCGGCCCTCGGCTGAAGGTCACCGGCGCCCGGCCCCATCCCCAGCCTGGTCCAGGCCTGCAGGAGGCCACGGCTCTCCCTGGAGGGGGAGGAGGAGGGGGGAAGGTGCTGGAGCCCCCATCCCGGCGAAGGTGGAGCGAAGAGGGGGTCCCAGAGGCACGGGCTGAGCCGCCCCTACACTCAGCGCGGGAAGGCCCCCAGGGGTCTCAGCAGCTGCCAGGGCAGAGAAGTTAGGGCGGTTGAGTCACCCCCACCTGTCGGGCAGGCGGGCGGGGTGGCCCAGCTCCATGGCTGGCAGCCGGGCCGCCGTGAGCGCACAGCCGCCAGGCGAAGGCCGACGGACGCCGACAGCTGGCAGCCCCGGGGAGAGGCCCGGAGAAGGCCTGTAGCAGAGGCTCCTCGTCCCCCTCCCCTCCCCCCCTCCCCCTCCCCCACCCCTCTCACCCGCCGACAGTGAGGCCAGGCCCCGTCCCGCAGCAGCCGAGGGCCGTGCCGGGACCGGAGCCTCAGGTGGGAACCGCAGGCCCGGCCGCACGGCATGGCGAGGCCGCGCTGACACTCGAGAGGAGAGCACCACGCGGTGCTGGGGACGCGACCGGCGCGGGTTGGAGGCCCCTCGCCCTCGTGTGCCCGCAGCGGGGCCGAGGAAGGCCTGCCCCGGCCTCTGACCCCGCGGCCACCCTGGGAGAGCCCTCGGCCACGCGGGACCAGGTGCTCCTGGTCGCTCTGGAAACGCCCGCCTGCTGTCACAGGGGCCCGGGCCACCTGGCCAGGCTGGGACAGGGACACCAGCATGCTGGCCACGGGGCAGGGGCAAGGGCAGGGTGTGGCCGGAGCCGAGGGTGCTGGGCCACCGGCCGCTCCCTGAGACACTGCCCCCCTCGTATCTTCCGGAATCTTCCCTCCAGGCCCCCTCCGACGGGGCGGCTCCGTCTTTGTGTGTTTGAGGCTGTGTCCCGTGATGTTCAGAGCGTGGAAGGGAGGGAGCGAGAGCGGGAGCGTCCCTGTGACAGAGACGCACCACCAATGCGTTGGCTCCCACACACGCCCCAACCGGGGCCCGATGGAGCCCGGAACCGAGCCGCGTGCCCTTGACCGGATGGCACCGGCGGCCGGCAGTCCATGGCGACGCTCTCCCCAGCCCCGCGGCCGGCCGGGCGGGCCCTGCTCCGTTTCTCGGCCGGGTGTGCCCACTCCTCCCGCTCCAGGGAGCCACCTAGGGCCTCGCGGCTTTCTCTGCTGCTTTGTGCCTCGAAGGCGCCCCGTCCGTCCGTCTGTCCGTGAGCCACGGCCCCGCCCCCGGTGCCACCGCCCTCTGCCCTGCAGGACCCGGGTCCCGGCTGCCCCTCCGGCCTCGGTGGGCCCCGCAGCCCCGCCCCCCACGCCGCCCTCCAAGGGTTAAGGCTCCTCGGACCGGCGGCCGGTCCACATGAATGTTTTTGCAGCCGGCTGCCAGCATTTTTGTGGTCGCAGTCAGATGTTTTCAACTACGTTGGACGGAGCTCACGGCGGCTCTTTCCGTGGCTGCAGCCAGTTTCTGGGCGCCACCCCGAACCTCGCGTACCCCAGGGCGAGGGCGGGGGTGGGGGCCCAGGGCCCCCTGCTCCAGCCGAGCCCTGAGTGCGGCCGGCCCGATGGAGGAGGGGGGCGGCCGTCCGGGAGGCACAGCCCGCCTGGAGGAGCAGGTCCCCGGGAGGGGGGGGGGTGCCTGCAGCCTCCGGGGCTCAGCGGGGGCACCGCCTGCAAGGCTCTGGGGACAGGCGCCGGCCCCGGACGCCCGTGGGAGCCGCGCACCCGGGCTGGCGGTCCAGGCGGCACAGGCAGGGTGAGAGCCGCTCCCTCTCGTGCCACAGGCAGATCCCGGCACGTGGGAGCTCTCGAACCCTCCAGAGGCTGCTCGGGGTCCCCCCGTGGTCAGAGACCTGGTCTCCCGGCCCCAGCACCCTCTCCCCGGCTCCGTGCCCGCGGGCTCACTTGCCCGCGAGAGGCCCCGCACAGAACGGACTCGGTTCACTCGGCCATCACTTCACCGTGGGGTCTCTCTCCTGGAGACAGGCCTGCCGTCTCAGCCCCTGATCTGGACAGCATTCCCTTTGGCTGGAGAGGGGGCCCCAGGAAAACGCGGGGTCCCCTCTCCACTGGCACCCCCCTCGGGTGCCCCGACGCCTCAATCAGCAGTGAGCCCTTTCCCGGCCCAGACAGCCGGCTGCCCATGGAGCCCGACGCCCAGGCTGACACAGGGCATCGCCGCGCAGGGGCCCTGGCCCCCATTGTCCCTTCTCTTGTGCCAGGTCCCCTCCACCCTAGCTACATGTGCACACACACACATACATGTGGCCACACCCATGCGCCTACACACACGCATGCACACACACAAAGCTCGGGCCGGATCTGCTCCAGTTGTCGCCCGCCCAGCTGCCGAGCCCCCGCCCGGCCCATCACCTGTCAGGCCCCGCGGGCCGTCCGCGCCAGCTGCCCGGAGCCCCCGGCCCAGCCCGGTACCCCAGCCAGGCCCCCGCTCAGCTGCCAGCACAGCCCAGCACACCCGCCCCAACAGGTGTCCCCACAACTGCTGGGGAGACAGCGTGGCTTTGCTATTCTCCTACCCCTGCCGCCCACCCCCCACCCAGGGCCGTGCCAGGGGCGGCCGTGGGCCTCTGCCACGCCGGAAGGCAGGTGGCCGGCGGGGTTTGGCGGGGCCGCCAGCAGTTGCCCAGCGGCTGCCTCAGCCCCAGCAGACCCTACGTCCATGGGCTCCCGGTGCCAGCGACACGGGCCAGGCGTCTCCTGCGCGGCCGGCGGGGCTCAAGGTGGAGCATCGACCCAGAAACCAGGGGGTCAGGGTTGGATTCCCAGTCAGGGCACAGGCCTGGGTGGCGGGCTCCGTCCTCAGTGTGGGGCGTGCAGGAGGCAGCCGGTCAGTGATCCGCTCTCATGCTGATGTTTCTGTCTCCCTCTCCCTCTCCCTTCCTCTGAAAAATCAATAAAAAATACGTTTTAAGCAAGAAAAGGCCAGCCCTCCCCCAGGGAGGTTCTCCCAGCAGGACCCCGCGTGTCCCTGCCTGGGCCTCACCCCCCCACAGGCTTTCCCGCGCGCCCCATGCTCCCGGTGTCATGGCAGCCCGGGGGCGGACTCCCCTGGGTGGCAGCAGCAGGCCCCTCCCCCCCGTGGCGTCACCTCCCTCGGTGCCAGTTCCCCGTGGCCCACCGTGGTCTAAAACGCGGGAAGGAAGTTTCCAGAAATAAGCCGTGCGTAAGTTTTCAATCGTGCACCCTTCTGGGTCGCGTGATGACCTCCTGGGCGTCCGGCTCCGTCCCCCCGTCCGTGTCTCCGGGCTGTGGACGCCCCCACCCCACCTCGCGCTCACTCCGTCCCCGGCTGGGCGGTCAGGTCCCCGGCTGTGGGCACGCTGCACGTCCACGGGGCCTCACTAGGTGAACAGCGTCCAGAGCGCAGGAGTGGCAGCCGCACTGGCAGATGGGATGCGCCCAGGGAGGCGGGAAGGCACTTCCTCTCAGGGGAAAGGGACCCTGGCTGGTGTGGCTCAGTGGACAGAGCGTCGGCCTGTAGACTGAAGCATCCCCGGTTTGATTCTGGTCAAAGGCACGTAGCTCGTACCCTGATTGCAGGCTCCTCCCTGGCCCAGGCCCTGGTCGGGCGTGTGCAGGAGGTAACCAATCAGTGTGTTCCTCTCAAGTCAATGTTTCTGTTTCTCCCTCTCTCTTCCACTCTCCTTTTTTTAAAAAAAGCAACGGAAAAATGTCCTCGGGTGAGGATACAAAATACATACATACATACACTGAGTGGCCAGATTATGATGATCTCTGAACACATAATCATCTGGCCACTCAGAATCTATACTATATAATAAAAGGCTCATATGCAAATTGTCCCCTTGACCAGGAGTTTGACCAGCAGGCAGCCAACCGCCCATGTCCCCTCCCCCTGGCCAGGCTGGCTGGACCCCATCCATGTACAAATGCATGCACTGGGCCTCTAATATATACACACACACACACTGAGTGGCCAGGTTATTATGATCTCTGAACACATAATGATCTGGCTACTCAGTGTGTGTGTGTGTGTGTGTGTGTGTAAAAAATGAACCTTCTTGACTTAAGGAAGAAAACCCAAGGTCTCAAGGGTCTGTGGTGAGATTGAGAGGAGGGACAGTTCGGATGGGAAAACCATTCATTTGTGGGTGAGAAACAGAAAAGAAGCATTTCCGATGGACAGCGCCATGTTGTTCTAGAAAGCACTGGACCTACAGGAAGCCTTCAGCAGGTTCACCCACCCACCCCGAAACAAGTGACCCAAACCAGGCCATTTCCTACAAGTGAGGGATGGTCGCACCCACTCAGGAGCAGGTGTGGCTGAGACAGATAAAAAGGACTGAGGGCAGGAGACCACTGTCGCAGAACTTACGACGGTTCCGGTTAGAATGGTGCCATGTTGTTAGTGTTGTCGTTAACCTCTCACTGGGCCTCGTTTGTAAGTCACACTTGGTTGCAGGTGGCTGTGGGTAGGAAAGATGCATCGGATACCTAGGTGTCAGGCGTCCACTGTGGGTCTTGAGATGCATCCCCTGCCAAGCAGGGGGGACTGCTGTCAGCACCACAAAAGGAGGAGCATGAGGGTTGAGATCGAGGGGCCCAGAGAGAGCTAGCGGGAGGTCCCTGAGGACCTGAGACCCCTTGGCAGCAAGGAGCCAGCTTGCAAAGCCCTAGCGGCAGAGGAAGGGGCAGGTGGGCAGCCCGAGGATGGAAGCGAACTTGCATTCCAGGGATTCACATGATCATGACTCTCTTAGGCTGCTGGATTCCACCTGCTTCTATACAAGGTAGCATGTGGAAGTCAGTGTCTGAGACTGCACGTGACCTACCTAGGATTTTCTTGTGTTTCCTGGCCCATTTTGAGGGCCTGGTTTTGGCTCATAAAATACGCTGGGCGGCATCCCCCTTCTGCCTGTGCCCCGAACATTCTGTGTGGGATCGATGTTATCTGCTTCCTGAGAACATTGTAGAAATCACCTCCCAAATACTGGGTTAGGAACCTGCTGGAGAAAGGGAGTGACCATCATTTCCATTTCTCTATTGGGTTTCCGTTCGTTAGGATTTTCCACCCCAGAAGTCATTTGGGGTATTTTTTTTTCCCTTGAAATTATCTGTCATGTCAAGTTTTGAATTTTATGGACATTAAATTTAAAATCATAATCACTTACAATTAGTTCACCCTGCATCTGAGGTTACTATTCTCTTTTCCCTCCTAAATTTCATTTGTTACTTTGCTTTCTGAAAGTTCATCCATTTTATTTGTTCTTCAAACAGGCCAGCATTGGGTTTCATTGACCAACTCTATCTTCATAAACATTTTTGTGTGTTGTTAATGTTCTCTTTTATCCTTTCTTACTCGTGTGTTTACTTATGCATTGGTGTAATTTGTTTATTTTAGTGTCCCTTTTTTCTTCTTCTCGCTTCTTGAGTTGAAAGCGTAGCACATTCATTTTCAACCTTTCAGGTTTTCTAAAAGTACTATAACTATTCCTCTGCGTACGCTTTTGGCAGCACCCTCCGGTTTTGCTATGTCATGCTCTCATCGTGAATCTGTTCTGAGTGAATTTAGTTCCTATTTTACTTTCCTTTGGCTCAAAGACTTATTTAGAACTACATCCTTTTAACTTCCAGGTGTATCAGCGTTGTGCCTCTCTCTTTGTTCCTAATTTCTCATCCCTCTCCTCCCCTCCCCCGAGGTCTGGGCTGTTTGAAGTGCTTTTCCTTCGGGCCCCGTGCCTGGGTGGGGCACCAGAGCCTTCCCTGTTGATTGAGGTGGACTTGTCCGTTGCGCCGTTCCGCGTCGCTCCATCCTTTCCATCCTTCCGTCGTTGCTTTGGTTTTCCCACCGGGATGTGTTGGCTCCGGAGGGAGGGAGCCGATGGACGGCCCGGCGGGTCCCCGGTTCTGGGGGTTTCATCTGGTTTTGTCGGCCCCGCACTCCGGGCACGTGACCTCTCCTCCCCGCGTGCAGCAGCCTCGGCTCCACGTGAGAGCGCGCCCTCCCCGCCCCCGCGGGCTTCTCTCTGGGACACTCTCCGCCCGCCGCCTCCCTGGCTCTCCCCCCGCCCCTCTCCCCCTCCCCCTCGGCCGCCCCTCCCCAGCGGTGCTCCGCTCTGAGGCCCCCCTTCCTCCTGCAGACGCCCCCTCTTCACGTCGCCTGCGGACGCGGGACCTGCTCTAAAGCCCCGTCAGGCCTGCTCCTCAGGTGTGAGCTCACCGGCCGGCAGGGGCTCTCGTCCCGGGGGGAGGGGGGCGACCTAGCGGGGGGCTCCCCAAGTGTGTGGCGACTCCTGTCCCCGGGCATGAGCTCCCGTAGCTGGCGCCGCAGCCCTGCTTCCGGCGTGACTCGGGTGCGGGGCCGTGCAGAGCGGGAGCGTGGGGCCGAGGACAGGAAGGCGGCGGGCGGAGGACGCACAGGGTGCATCTGGGCAGCCCGTGCGAGAGCTGCCTCCTGGCCTCCGGGCCGGCCCAGCCGAAGCGCCGAGACCTCCGGGGTGGAGGGCGCGCTGCTCGGAGGTGCTGCTCAGGCTGCAGGCGTCGGGGGACCGGGGCTGGCTGAGTGGGCTCAGAGGAGGGGGCTCACGAGGTCTGAGCTTGAGCAAAGGGGTGCCACTGGGAAGCCGAGGGGACGCCAGGCCCAACCCTGGGAGGACAGAACCCCTGGAGCCCTTGACCCTGCCTCTGTTCCCTGCCCCTGTCCTCCGGGACAGTTCTCGGTGGCCGCTGGGCTTTGAGGAGCCCGGCCCCCCTCCCCAGCCTCGGCCAGGACGGCCTCACTGCTGCTCAGAGGCGCCACGCTCATGGCCCCGTCACCTTCCCCCGGGTCTGAGGCGTCTCCTGAGGAGGTGCTCCCTCCGGAAGCTGGTCCCAGCCCTGGAGAAGCGCCTGGAGCACCTGGTCCCCGAACAGCCCCAAGCTGCCCGCCCTGAGCCCCGCACCTGGACCCTCGCTCAGCGGGACGGTGTGGGGGCGGGACCTGAAGAGGGGGCATGGCCCGGGGTTGGCCCAGCTCCTCACAAGGTCCTGGGAGGAGGGTCGGAGGCGCGGGAGGGTCCGGGGAGGCCAAGTGCAGCAGGGACAGGCGCTGTGCGGGGGCCGGAGCCCAGCCCCGCAGGCAACGCCAGACCTGGAGGAGGCGGGAGGCAGACCACCCTGCGTCCGCTCCCGAGACCCTGGCCTTCGAGGGAGACCCCTGAGCCCGGGGCCAGGAGCAGTGCTGAGGGCGGGACTTCCTCCAGCAGCGGGATCGGCACCAGCCCAGGTGTGGTGCCGCCCGCCCGGGCGCGGGGGCGAACCCTGCCTCTGGGGCTGCCGCCGGGAGGGGGACAGTAGTCAGGCCGAGCTGAGGCTGGAAGGGGCCCCCGGGGCACGTAGCAGCCCGGTGACCCCGTCTGGGAGGTCAGCAAAGACATCCTCAGGAAGCAGCTGCGGCCCAGCAGGCAGCGGGAGTGGAAACCAGCCGGGGAGAGGCATGGCGCGCGCCCGAGGGTGGCACGGACAGCGCCCGCCCGCCCGCCCGCCCGCGCAGGGGGAGCCGGCTGGCTGGTGGGGCTGAGAGGAAGCGAGGGCTGAGCCGGGGCCAGGGGCGCGGGCAGGGGGGAGGGAGAGCGACTGCTAGGCAGGGCTGCTGGGCGGGCTGGGCGGGGGGCACGCAGAGAGGGCAGCGGGGCCCGGGGCGTGGGCAGCGGCCGCGGGAGGAAGGTGCGTGCGGGGTGGCTCGGGGGCGGAGAGGGTCGTCCAGCCGGGGCGGGTGCGAGGGGCGCGGAGACCAGAAGGAGCCCTCGGAAATGTGAAGTATGCCGCCGCCGCCGGATGAAAAAACTCGGGAAAAAATTGAAGTAAATCTCCCAGAAAGTGGACTAGAGACAGAGATGGAAACTGGGGGAGACCAGCCAAGAAGCAGGGAGAGGCATCCAAGGAGATCCCCGTCCAAGCCCGCCGTTCCAGCGGGGGCCGCGCCGGGGCGGCGGGAGGGGCGGCCCACCGCGAGCCTGGCTCCAGCGCCAGCCACCACGTCCGCACTTCCTTCCAGAAACCCCCATCCTCCCAGGGAGCCGGCAGCCGCCCCCAAGCCCCGGGCCCTGGAGGGGGTGTCAGGAGAGGAGGCCCAGCGCTGCCCTCGGAGCCCAGAACGCGCCAGGCGGGCTCCACGCGGCCCTGACACGAGGGTCATCGCGTCACTCCCCACACCTTCCCGCGTTAGAAGGCGGAGGAGGCGAGGGCAGGCGCTGGTCCTGTGTGGGGGGCAGGCTCCGAGGGAGACCTGGGACGGGGGCCTGAGCCAGCCGGGCACCCCGAAGGCACAGGCACGGCGGGGAGCGGGCTGAGGACCAGGCGCCGGGCTCGGCGAGGCTGCCCTGTGCACTGAGGGAGGGAAGGTGCACGGCCGGAGCCCGGCCTGAGGGGGGGGGGAGGGCGGCAGCCGCGTGGGGAGTCACAGACCGAGAATCACCCACGTGCGTCCCCAGAGGCCGCCAGGGCCCTCCCCGCTGCCCCCCAGCCCCGCGGACGGCACGGCCGAGCCCGAACGGGCTTTGTCAGGGCACATTCTCCCGACACCCACCAGCACAGAGTCACACACACACTCACTGGCAAGCTCACACTCTCACACACACTCACTCTCACACACTCACACTCACACAGTCACACACACACTGGCAAGCTCATAGTCACACACACATTCACACTCTCACATACACAGTCACACACACACTGGCAAGCTCACAGTCACACACACATTCACACTCTCACACACACAGTCACACACGGTCACACTCACACATTCACACACACACACACTCACTGGCAAGCTCACACTCACACACACACTCACACTCACACACTCACACAGTCACACTCACACACACTCACACACACATTCACACTCTCACACACACAGTCACACACATGGTCACACTCACACATTCACACACACACACACTCACTGGCAAGCTCACACTCACACACACACTCACACTCACACACTCACACAGTCACACTCACACACACTCACACACACATTCACAACACAGTCACACACACTGGCAAGCTCATAGTCACACACACATTCACACTCTCACACACACAGTCACACACGGTCACACTCACACATTCACACACACATGGTCACACTCACATTCACACTCACACACACTCACACACACACTCACTGGTGAGCTCACACTCACACACACTCTCACATGTTCACACACACTCACACCCTCTCATACTCATAAACTCAGGCAAGCTCATATGCACACACCCTCTCACATTCACACTCTCACATTCACACCCACACCCTCTCACACGTTCACACCCTCTCACACGTTCACACACACACTCACTCTCATACTCATACACTCACAGGCAAGCTCACATGCACACACACTCTCACAGTCACATACGCATACTCTCACTCTCACACTCACATTCACACACACACATAATTAACTCTCCCCACAGCTCACTGTCTGGCTGGGACGTGGGAGGACCTGGGGGAACCAGGGGAGACGGGGAGACGGGAGATGGGGAGGGGCCAGGGCCCGGGAGGAGAGGGACCAGGAGGTGGGCAGAGGGCGGGGCAGGGCCACGGAGGAGGTGGAGTCGCAGACGTGGGCAGTGGGGCTCGGGGTGAGGGGGGTCCTCAGGAGGAGCCGGGCGGGAGCTGAGGACGTGCACCCTGGATCGGGCGGGAGGGCTGGCCGCCAGGTGTCCACGGGGCGCTGTGCGGTGAGGGTTGAGGGTCCCCGGGAGGCCGGGGCTGCGTGCAGGCCGGGTGTGGCCGGGGCAGGACCACCGAGGCCAGCCTGGGCGGCGGAGAGCCGGGTCCCAGGTCCCAGCACCCAGGGCAGGGGCTCCGGGAAGGGGCGCACCCGCGGTCTGAGGACGGGCCCAGGGGCCAGGCGTCCAGGCGGGACTGACTCAGCGCCGCCGCCGGTGCCCTCGGACCCGCCCGGCACGGCCCGACCGGGGACAGGTCCCACGCCCAAGCCACCAGTCCTCCAGGCAGCACACGCATGCTGGAGGCCTGGCGGCCTGAGTGACCGCACGGGAGGGGCCCTGGGACAGGGACAGCGGGTGCCGACGAAGCCAGGAGGTCGTGGGGGCTATTGCCGGGGCCTGCGCTGGGGGGCAGGCAGGGCCCTGCGCTCGGCCTGGGCCTGGGGCTGGGAGCAGGCGTGAGGTACCTGGCGAGAGGGACCCTGCCCAGAGCCGGCCGCCGAGAAACGCCCTGAGAGCTGGAGGGGTGTGGCCAGAAGCCGGTGCGAGGCTCCCTGGGTGGGGGCAGTGGCGGGGGTGCCGGGGCACAGACCCGGGCCCCCAGCGAGGGCGAGGCAGAGCCCTCCCAGCCCACAGGGTCTGCACCCTCTGCCCACTCGGCTCAGCCCCTTCCGGGGCGATGGGCCCTGAGGGTGGGGAGCCCCACCCACCGTGCCAGCCTCCCCGTGGCGCATGCCGGCAGTGGAGGGAGAGGCCCGGTCTCCACAGAGAGCCCTGAACCGGCACCACGCGGCCAGGGGCAGGGGTGTGCGGGCCTGCGGGGGAGGGGCGAGGCCTCCGCAGGAGCTGTGCCCGGGAGACGGGCACCCGGTGGGTGAGACCCACCCGCACCCCCGAGTGTGCTCCCCGGGCTCCGTCAGGAAGGCCGCGGCGGCTGCGCGGGGAGTGGGCGCATGTGGGGAGCCGGCAGAGCGCGGCGGACGCATTCTTTCCACAGATGCTTCCCGCTCCCGCGTTCCAGGCTGCACCCCTGGGGCCCCCGGGAGGCCCCCCACCCCGCCCGGCCCGGCCGCTCCTGGCCCGGCCCCGCTCCCCGTCCTGGAAGCGATTTTGCTGTCTGTGATCATGGGAAGCGCCTGAGTTACGGCTCTCCGGGGCTCGCCGCCTGTTACCTAACGCCTGGCGCGCGCCCATGTCTTGAGTAATTATCGGGGGGCGGGGGCCGGGGCCGCAGCGAGCCTCTCGGAGGGACGGCAGCTTCCCGTGTCAGCGGCGCCGAGGCCGCGGGCCGCCGTGTGACTTGGAGGGAACGAGGCCCGGCCGCTGGGCCCGGAGGAGCAGACCAGGGCGGTGGGGGCGGCTTAACCCTCCGGCCCCGCGCCCCGGCCTCGGGGCTCCTGGCAGGGAGCAGGCTTGTTGGGGATCAGAGCCCCAGGCCAGGCCCGGCAGCGCCGCTTGGCAGCGCCGATGGAAACCACGGTGCGGTTACGCACAGACAGGCACGGAAACCCAGAGAACCGCGCGCTGAGGGCGCCAGGCGGCCCGTCCCCCTCCACCCTGAGCCCCATTCCCCTCCACCCTGAGCCCATTTCCCTCCACCCTGAGCCCCATCCCCTCCACCCTGAGCCCCGTCCCCCTCCGCCCTGAGCCCCGTCCCCTCCGGCCCTGCCGGTCCCACCCCGGAGAAGGGGGTGCAGCCAAGCACCGTCCACATGGAAATGGCTCTGGCCAGCAGCCCTCCTACCACCCCAGGCCCCGGGGAGCGGAGCCGGGATACAGGGTCGCTGGGAGCCCCAGACGCCCCTCAGCTCAGGGCCCAGCCCGGCCTCCACCAGGGACCCCCGGCCTCAGTGACCGGAGCACCTACTGTGCACCTGGAGGGGCGCCAGGGGCCGGAGCCACCAGCCCCTTCCTCAGGAAGCGCGTCAGGCAGAGCCGGGCCCGGAGCCAGTGGGGGGCAGGGGGGAGGGCTGCGGGTGTGAGTGAGCCGTGGCGGCCGGGGCCCCGGAGGAGGGGGCGTGGGAGCGGGGCCCGCACGGGAAGGGGGAGCTGCATGGCACATGGCAGGAGCGGGGGAAGGGCAGCCGCCTGCCCGGCTGAGAGGGTCGGTGCTTCCTGGTGCCCGCGGGCGCGGGCCTGGCCTGCCCGACGAGACCCGGCCAGGCACATGCCCCTGGTGGCTGGCTCTCCGGTCTGGGCGGAACAGGAAGGCAGCCCGCCGGCCGGGGACGGTTCTCTCTCCCCCTCCCCCACCTCCCCCAGGTCCATGGCCACGTCCCCACGCGAAGACTTGCCCTAAGGCAGCGACTCCTTCCCGCTCACAGCCGCTCAGCGGGTCCTGACGGCGCCGGCTGCGGGCGGGAGCGGGGCCTGAGGTCCGGGCACGAGGGGACCCAGCGTTCAGCTCGGCGACCCCAGGCCCGTGGCTCTCGGGAGAGGGGTCGCAGGGAGCGGGGCCAGGCCAGGCGGGCAGCTCAGGGCCACTGCCCCGAGGTCGTTTCTCAGCGGGGAGAAGCCAGGCAGTGTGGAGCCCCCCCCCCCCATGACATGCTCTGGTTCGCACTCCCGTCGCCTGGAGAACGGGGGGGGCAGCTGAGGGGCAGACTCAGGGCTGAGGTGTGCAGAGCACAGGTCCCCCCGCCCCCCAAGGCCTCGCCCTGCGTCCCACCGTCTCACCCTCTGCAGCACCGGCCGCAGCACCGGCCTCACCCGTGGTCCCGGGGCTGCTCCTGCGGCCGCCATCGCGGGAGGAGGGAGAGGGCCAACCGAAGCCGCCTTTGCCGCCCTCCCCCCTTTCTCCGTCGGCCGAGTGGACGCGCCCCCACGTCGCCGCCAGGGCCCCGGGCCTCCCCCAGGCGCAGGCCCTCGCGGGTCGGGGTCCGAGGGTTAGGAAGAGACCAGGGCTCTGGCGCCATGAGCCCCCTTTGCCGCCGGCTAACGTGCACGTGGGGCCGGGAGGGGGCAGAGCCTGGACATAAGAGGCCGGCGCCGCCGTTCCCGGGGACGGCGCCAGGAGATGGGACGCGTCGTTCCAGATGCTTCTGACTCTGAGACGCCGCGTGCTGGGCCGGCGCCGGGCCCATGGCTTCCTTCACCCCAAGAGTCCGGCCTGGGAGCCACCGCGCGTGGATGGGGTGAGGTCCGCCGCAGAGGGAGCAAAGCAGAGATGAGGCCACATGATGGCCATGGACAAGGGCCACGGGGCGGGGGATGGGGGCGGTGTGGGCCCCGGTGCTGAAGGGCTTCGGCAGGGAGGGCGAGGGCCTCCTTCAGGAAATGGGGAGTCGGGAGAGAAGATGGCAGGAAGTGACCACGGCGAGGCCACCGGGAAGGGAGCCCTGGGGCCGGGGGCAGAAGCCGGGGCGGAAAGGGCTGAAAAGCACGTGCACAGCCTCTGGACCACACGGAAAACTACCCCTGCGGCCGCGCCCTGCCATCCTGCTCCCCGGAAAGGCGTCCGTCAGTGAGCACACGTGGCCGAGAGAGAAGACAGGAGACACCCAGCAGCGCTGACAGCGTGTGGACATGGGGCGCGGGAGGACCAGTGGACGCCAGGGAGTGCAGGCCGGAGGCTGGAGGAGCAGCGGAGCCAGAGCCACTGAGGACAACTGGGCAGCGGAGGACGAGGAGGCCGCCCGTCACGGGGAAAGGCCTTCGAGCCTCCGAGAGGGAAATGGTTTCCAATCTAGAGTCCCACGCCCAGCCCAGCGCTCAGCAGGCGTCCTCCAGCTGCAGCTGGGCCAGCCTGCAGACAGCCGGACGGTCAGCAGAGCCCCCTGAGCGGCAGAGGCCCCCACACCCCCAGTCCTGCCCGAGACGGGGGTTCCGTCCCCCGAGGAGCGAACCGGAGAGGTTCCGAGTCTGGGGACACCCACCAGGAGCCGTTGTGGGCGAAGGAGAAGCTTTCATGATACGAAACCAGGGGGGCGCGCGAACCCCTCCCTCTCCTCTCCTCACTCCCCAGAAGGCCTCCTCGGGGCACAAAGGGGGCCCCTCTGTTTCTCGGGAGAAAAGTGAGTCTCGGGCGGCGGCCATCGGGGTTCACAGCAACGGAGGACCCGGCGCCGAGGAGACGCCTCCCGGCCTCTGAGAGGGGCCGCGTCCTCCCAGCCCAGAAGCCCATGCCGCCCAGCTCCGGGGCGGAGGGCAGGACCGGCCCTCCACACGCCCCGTCAGAAGCGAGGCCTCCCTCAGCCTCCTCAGGAAGACCCTGCGGAGGAGGGAGAGGGGCTGGGAGGGGCTGGCGTTCTCCGCGGGGCGAGGAGTTCTGTGATGCTGGCCGAGCGTCTGAGGATGAACTGCCGTGTTTTCCGGGGAAGAGGGTGACTGTCAACCCAGGAAAACCTTCTCAAAAGGCGGGGGTCGTCTTATACATGAGTGTATCCCAAACTCTGTATTTTAACGGGAAAAGTCGGGGTCGTCTTATAGACCCAGTCGTCTTACACGCCGGAAAATATGGCACCGACAGATGCATCCAAAGTTCAGCAAAACGTGAAGGCGATGCCTAACGCCGGGAAAACGAAGGGTTGTCTTAGAGAACCCGTGTCTCCGCGGAAAACGGTTTCCGTGGCGACGGGCAGCTGGTGCTGTCGGCCTGAGGTGGGGCGGCAGCAGGGCCCGGACGGCACTGTGCCTCCTGGGAGAGGCGGTGCCGGGCAAAGCGGGGTTCCGGCGGCTGCGGAAACCAAGCCCTGACCTCGCCTGCCGTCCTGGGCAGTCCCTGCGGACGCTGACCCTGGTGCGAGGCGTCGGCAGCCGCGGTGTGGGCACCGAGGGCAGCTGAGAGCGTGGGAACGGGGTGGAAAACATGGCAGCGGGAGAGCTCTCCACGCGGGCTTGTGGCTGGCGGCCGGAAACTCCAGAATGGAGGGAAGGAGCGGGAGAGGGGGAGGCGGATGGGGAGCCACTGGTCCCACCGGACGAGGCCGTGTGTGCTGGGCAGGGGCCACGGCAGGCCCGGGCTGGGCAGGGCGGGCAGACTCAGCACGTCCGGAGCCAGGGGGCAGCCGGCCACCCCCCGGGCCGTCAGGAGGGGGCACCCCCGGGGGAGGGGCTGGGAGGCCCCACAGGGCTTGACCCACCCACCACCCCGTGTCCCCCACACCTCCTGCCCCCCAAGAGGCTCGGTCACCTCGAGGTGGCCCTGGAGTGCGCCTCGTCAGCCACGCCCAGCAGCCCCACTCCTGCCTGCATCCCCACACCCCTGTGCCCTCCCCCGAGAGCACCCGTCAACCCTCCACACCCACGGGCACATCTGGAGGCCTCAGCAGATGTGCGAGTGCCATAAAGTGAAAATTTACGAAACCACAAACTTCTCCTGGGAAGTGCTGGGCGCGTTAATTGGTGCCAAACCGATCGATGCTCGGAGCCGGGCTGCGCCGTTCGTCCCGTGAAGCCTGCGCCGGGGCCCCCGGCTGCGGGGCCAGGGAGCCCAGGAGGACCCTCGGCCGGTCCCCCCACACCCAGGCCTCCCGGGCAGGAGCAGGCAGGGGGAGCCCCAGGGGTCTCCTCCAGGGAGAGGGACAGGGTCTGAGGGCGAGCACGTCTCCCCACGTGCCTCCCCTCGCTCACCTCCTAGCCCGTCCCCTCTGCCCAGCACTGTCCTCCCAGCATGCAGTCGGGTGGGGGTGTGGGATGCGTGGGCAGGGCCCTACTCCTGGGGGGGGCAGCGCCTGGGGGCTGAGGGCGTGGCCTCGGGCCCAGGGAGGCCCTCCGGCCGCCGCTCTGTCCGGGGATGGACGATGAGGCCCTCGGGTCTGGGGACAGGGCCTGGGAGGTGTGGCTGCCCCCACGGGGCCCGGCGGGTCTGACCTGGTGCCAGCCAAGGAGGCACCCACTGGCACGGGGCGGTGTCTGCCCCAGGAAGGCACCGCCCCCGCCCGGCTGCCGTTCAGACGGAGGGAGGGCGAGGGCGCTGGGCCACCCCGCTGGCCACGGAGGGCTCCCCGGCCCACACGTCCGACAGTGCCGGCGTGTGGGGCCGGTGCAGACTGACACGCGTGCCCGGTCCACGCACAGGCCTGTGGCCGGCGCACACGGCTCACCGCGCTCTCCCCCGCAGGTGACGCAGCTGGACCAGCGGCTGGTGCTCATCACGGACCTGCTCCACCAGCTCCTCGCCCTGCACCAGGGCGGCCCCCCGGGCGGCCGGCCCCCCAGCGGAGGCGGGGCCCCCCTGCAGCCCTGCCGGGGCCCCATCGACCCCCAGCTCTTCCTGCCCAGCAGCGCCCTGCCCACCTACGAACAGCTGACCGTGCCCCGCAGGAGCCCCGACGAGGGGTCCTGATGGGGTCTGGGCCCGAGCAGCCCGCCGGCCTGGCCCCCCTCCCCGCAGCGGGAGGTCCGGGCAGCCCCTCGCACACAGGCCGGGCACCCAGTGGCCGGGTCAGGCGGCCCTCGGGGCGAGGACCTGGCACTCCCTGGCTCCCAGGTACGGGGGGCTGGCAGGCGGGCAGGTGGGCAGGCCCAGGGTGCTTCCTGGGGGGAGGCCCAGGGACCCCCTAGACGGGGCCCAGGGAGGAGACAGGCAGGGCAGGGCGGGCCCAGTCCCTGCCAATCAAAGGATGCCCACGCCCCGCTCAGAGGCCCCCTCCCCCGGCCTGGCCTGGGCCTCGGTCTCTGAGATGCTGACTGGACCCGACGCGCCGAGGACTGCGAGGAGCCGATCCTGAGGCCGCGCTTGGAGCAGAGGGACCGGCCCACCGTCCCCCAACACGCCACGGGCGCAGTGTCCACCCGCGGGAGGGGGTGGGCGGCCCCACGGCGGACTGGCAGCTTCTCCTGCCCCTCCAGCAGCCGCAGCGCAGCCACCGCCCCGCGGGTGGAGCAGCCAGGCCAACCCCGGCCCCGGCCCCGGGGCGTCTCCCTCCCCGAAATCAGCGGGTGTGGTGATTCAAGTCTGTTAATAATGAGCTTCACGGTGTGATTCTGATTCTCTCTCCGGCTTTTCCTAATAAACATGGCGCCCGGGTGGACCTCGCCTTGCTCTGCCTGTTCCTGGGGACCCTCCTCTGGGACACCCCGTCCTCCCTCGGAGCCGCCACCCCTCCGGGCGCCAAGCTGCCGCTCTGTCCACACCCGCGGGGCGGCTCCCTGGGGCCAGGAGCACGGGAGGGGGGACCTCCTGGAGCTGCCCGGCCCGGCGTGAGGGAACCAGTGGCCAGAGCGGGCCCAGCGCCCAGCCTCGCTCTTGCTAGAATGTTCCTCGCAGGCCTCTCCACCTGCCACGATGGGCCGAGGTCGCCAGCCCAGCGCCAAGCCCCCTGCAGGAGGCCCGAGCTCAGCCCCCACGGCATGTGGCACCCCTAGGCCTCAGCCCCCCCAGGCCTGTCCCAGGGCCCCAGAAGGCAGAGGATGCCAAAGGTGGGGATGGAACCCCGGGTTCCGTGTGAAGGGCCCTGGGGGCGGGTCCCGCTCTGCTGAGCCCCGCAGTGTCTGGCCCTCGGGTCTCCCCAGAGCCCGGCCTGGCACCCCCACGGGGACGGGCCGTGCAGGGCAGGGAATGGGGGCCGCAGGCCGGGGCTCCCCGCCCGCCGGGGGGAGGGGCGGAGCCACAATCGCTGAAAGGCAGCGCTCTGCTTCCGGCGGGCCGGGCGAGTATCTGCGGACACCCCGGGAGCGCTGGCCGGGAGCCGGGCCCTCGGGAGCCCCCGGCCAGGTGGGCGCCGCTCGGACCCGCCGCCTCGGGCCTCCCCGCCGCCGCCCTCGCGCCCGGCCCGGCCCCGGCTGCGCACGGAGCCACGGTGGCGGCCCTCTCGGGTGCGAGATGCAATTTGCCTGAAAGAAAGCCCAACTACGGAGCTAGCTCATGAGAGCCCGGTGGCGGCGGGGCCCGGGCGGCGGCGGGCACACCATGCCCGCCCGGTGCCCGCGGCCGGGGGACAGATGGCGCCGGGCGGCCGCGGCCGCATTCCTTCACTCTGCCCCCCGGTCGCCGCCTCGCCCGGCGCACGGCCATCTGGTGTGACACGTCCTGCGCGCCCCGGACAATGGCCCGCGGACCTCGCCGGGGGAAGGCCGTCGCCCGGGCAACCGTGGCATGTGCAGCCCCGGCCCATTCAGGGCCCCTCCCCCGCCCCTTTGTGGGCCCCGCCGCGGCCGCCCGGCTGCTCACGCCGACAACATCCACGAGCATTTGTCCGCCGTGCCCGGCCTTTGTCTCCAAATTGGGCTCCCGGCGAGCGCCTCGGTACCCAGCGGGCGCCCGAGCATCTGCCGGGGCGGGGGCGGGGCGGGCAGCTGCCCGGCTCGGGGCACCCACCTCCTCCTCCTCGGCCGCCGCCTCCGCCGCCGCACCCCTCCCCCGGGAGGGCGCCCCCGGAGCCGGGCGGGAAGCGGGCACCTCGCGGGCACGGGCTGGGCCAGGAGCCGGAGAGGAAGGCTGGCATCCCTGCCCCCCACCCCCCACCCCGTCCGCCCTGTCCCTGAGAGGGCAGCAGGAGCAGTGACCCTCGGGGGAGGAGGGAGGGGAGGAGGAGGACAGGGGGAGAAGGGTGTGAACTCGGCGCCCGTGGGCACACGGCGAGGGCCTCAGCAGAGTCAGCGCTTCCCCTGCACCCCCGCCCGGCCTGCCCGACCTCTCGGCGTGACCTCCTGCCCCTTGGGCACCCAGCTGAGCCCCCAGGACCCTCTCTCTCAGCTGCTCGCACCCGGCACCCCAGCCGGCTCCGGCTCCCACTGCCCAGGCCAGGCGGGGCCCAGCCTGTGAGCCCTGGGGTCCGGCCCAGCCAGGCCAACTCCCCGGGTCAGGCCCAGGGCTGCCAGCAGGCACAGCCCTCCCTGCTGGGACCCGTTGGGCAGGCAGCCGCCCCCCCCTCCCCCGGAGAAGGAACTGTGCGGGACCTTCGGGCGGGGCAGCCAGTCAGCTGGGGTGGGTGAGGAGGGTGGGGGGGTGGCAAAGGCAGAGCGGGCAGCCCCGAGTCTGAGCCTCTGCGCTGAGGACGCCGAGTCACCCACAGGTCCTGGGCGGCCCCGGGCTGGGCCTTCCTGCTCCCGACACCCGTCCCCGGCCCAGCTGTGCGGGGACCCCGCGTCTCACCCTCCGCCCAGGGGCACCCAGAGCCAGCGAGCGAGGGCGTCGGCAGAGCTGGGCAGCCGGGCCAGTCCCAGGTGGCCAAGCAGGACCCAGCGCCGCTCCCTCTGAGCCTGGGCCCGGCCCCCCACCGCTGCCAGCCCCCCACCCCGCCTTTCCAGCCCCTCCCCCTGCCCTTCCAG
>PVJN01034697.1:0-22581 GCA_004026805.1 Lasiurus borealis | reverse complement strand
TGATCAACAGAATAAACTGGTGAATATAATAGAATCAGGAGCACAGAAAGGGAGTGGACTGTTAATTCTTAGGGGGAAAGGGGTGAAAGGTGTACAGGGAGAGACTGGACAAAAATCATACACCTATGGATGAGATCAATGGGAGGGAGCTAAGGGCAGAGGGAGGGTGGGAGCTGGGTGGAGGGGTGCTATGGAGGGGAAAAAAAGAGAAACAAATGTAATAATCTGAATAATAAAGATTTAATTAAAATAAAAAAAATACTGAAAAAAAAAAAGAAATTTCATAAATGGATGAAGTTTGGGAAACATCAACTGAAGGGTTTTAGCAGTGGCACTAGCTAGGCTGAGTTATAATGTGAGGGGCAGAGTGAGGGTAAATAGGTGGCTGAAATATGGCATGTCAAGAGTCCCTGAAGCCAGAGCAAGCTTCACCCTTGTAGCTGAAGGGCATGTGAAAATTAATGAAGCAACCCCCAACTAAAACTGGAATTGGGGAAGCCTGTAGAAAGAGCTCTCAGTCAATTGCTCCAACAGAAAGTGCTACCCCAGCAGGAGGAAGGAAGACTTTCCTCTTGCCCAACAAGTCCAGCCAATAGAAACATTGTAGCTCAGCCAATGAAAAGCTCTCATCACCTGAGTTTTCCCTTTTTGCCAAAGAACTTTTATTTTTCTCTTGTTTCAGACTTCCTTTCTCACCCTTCCATCTTGTATAACCTCTGGGAGTATTTCTTTTCTAGCTGTCCAATTCAGGAATCATTTAGTAGAGCAACTTCAGCCTTCAGATTTACTCGTTTAAATTTTACTTATTAACAGCAGTGAGCAGAAGGAAGGGAGTAGAGATCAGAGGTCAGAGGTCATCAGGCACTATAAAGGCTACAGAAGAGTGAGGGTTATCTTCTTAGTGAAACAAGAAGCTGCTGTGGGGATTTAAACGAAGAAATTATGAGATTTGATTTATGTTTATGAAGATCCATCTGGCTACTTTGGATTATGGAAGAACTCTCTGGATTCTTCCTAGCAGGGGACTCCATTGAGGTGGCAAATTCAGTTGTCCAGACAGGTGCCCAGGGTGGCAGTGTGGGATATCAATAAGGGGATGGATTCTGTATATGATTTTTAAAATTAGCTTTATTAGGATATAACTTACATCAATAAAATGTAGCCTTTTTAAATGTACAGTTTGATGAGTTTAGACAAATAAACTCAATCATGTAACCATCATCATAATCATAATACAGAACATTTTTATCAGCCCAAAATATTCCCTGATGCCCATTTTCAGTCAATCCACTCTTATTTCCTGTCAACCTCTGTTTTCTGTTAATATAGCTTTGCCTTTTCCAACATCTCATATAAATAGAGTCATATGCAACCTTCTGGGTATGGCTTCTTTCACTCAGCAAAATGCTTCTGAGATTCATCTGTGTTGTTGCATGTCTAGTTCATTTTTTTTTTTGGTTGCTGTTCTATTGTATGGATGTACCACAATATTGCTTATCCTTTCATCAGTTGATGAACATTTGGACTGTTTCTAATTTGTGTCTAGTATAAATAAAGGTAATATAAACATTAAAGTAAAAGTCCTTGTATAAATATATACGTATTTGAATTTCTCATATATATATAGAAATGGAATAATTGGGTCATACTACATATATGTTTAAATTTATAACAAATAAGAAAATTGTTTCCAGAGAGTCTTTACAGGTTTTTATTCCTACCAGTATAAGAGTTCCAGATGATTGGTATCCTCAGCAGCACCTGATATTGTCAAATTCTAAAATAGTTTGTTTTTAGTCATTGTTGGGTGGTATCTCATTTTGATTTTAACTTGCATTTCCCTAATGACCCTAATGACTAATGATGAATTTTATTTTTATGTGTTTGTTGGCTATTAATATATCTTCTTTGGAGAAATGTCTATTCAAGACCTTTGACCATTACATTTTTTTATCCTTTTGTTGTTGAGTTGTAAGAATTCTTTTTTTAAAAAATATATTTTTATTGATTTCAGAGCAGAAGGGAGAGGGAGAGAGAAATAAAAACATTAATGTTGAGAGAGATTCATTGACTGGCTGTCGCCTGCACACCCCCCACTAAGGACTGAGCCCACAACCTGGGCATGTGCCCTTGACTGGAATCGAACCCGGGACCCTTAGATCCACAGGCCAATGCTCTATCCACTGAGCCAAACCAGCTAAGGCAAGAATTCTTTATATAATCTCAATATAATCCTTCTGTCATATATATGATTTGCAATTTTGTTTTGATTCTGTAGGTTACCATTATATTTTCTTGAAAATGTCTGTGGATGCAAGATTATCATGTGGGTTTTTCCCCCCCTTAGTTCTATTGTCATGCTAGAGAACATTGAAAGGTTTTTTTATGTTGAAACAGTCAATTCCTGGGGGTCCAAGTTCCTGGCCCATGCTAGTGTTGGCCACTTCCCACAGCACTAGCCTCCTAGCAAGCTCCCACAAACCCATGCTTCTAGCACATCTCAGCAATGGTTGAACTTCTTGTCCCTTAGAGCCTTTTGTGGCCTCAGGCTACCTACCAATGCTCACAAGAGGGCATCTGAGGACTCAAGGTCTCAGGGGGCCCAATTCCAGGCTGACTACCAATGTCCAAGCTTTCAGCTCATGCCAGCATCAGACCATCCAAGAACTCCAGAAGCAAGTTACCCATGGAAATCATCATATAGCCCACCCAGAGTCTCTTTACAGGCTTACTGTTAAAAGACTTTGCCTGATAAAACCAGCCTGAAAAGACTGGAAGTGATGCCTATACCCTCAAACTTTCACACACCCATGAACAATCCTAAATAATCAAGAAAAAACAATGCCATTAAATGAAAATAATAAAATTTTAATGACTAAGCCTAAAGAAATGGAGTTCTAGAAACTGTCTAATAAAGAATTTTTAGTGGATTTTCCATTTCGCACTCTTAGGAATTTATCCTAAGAAATTACGAACACCAATAAGAAAGGATTTATGCACCCCTACGTTCATAGCAGCACAATTTACAATAGCTACAATTTGGAAACAGCCTAGGTGCCCGTCAGCAGATGAGTGGATCAGAAAACTGTGGTACATCTACAAAATGGAATTCTATGCTGCCATTAAAAAGAAGGAATTCTTACCATTTGCAGCAACCTGGTTGGAACTGGAGAGCCTTATGCTTAGTGAAATAAGCCAGTCAATGAAGGAGAAGCATCACATGATCTCACTCATTTGTGGATAATAAAGAACATTGTAAACTGATAAACAAAAGCATAGATACAGAGGCAGTAAAGCATCAAACAGACTGTGAAATTACAGCAGGAAGATTAAAGTTAGGTGAGGTAGATAAGAGATCAATCAAAGGCCTTGTATGCATGCATATAAGCATAACCAATGAACATAGACACTGGTGAATTGGGGTATGCCTGGGAGGGAAGGGGGCAATGGGGAGATATGTATAAAAAACTAATAAAAATTTAAAAAATGTAAAAAAAAAATCTAGTAAACTACAAGATAGACAATAAGTGGAATTAGGAAAACAATTCATAAACAACATGATGTTAATCCTATGTAATAAAAGAGTAATATGCAAATTGACCATACCTCCACTATACCCATAAGTATGCCCCAGCCACGCTCCCCAGCCAATCAGAGCAACCAAGATGGCTATGGCGACAGAGAGAGCAGGATGGAGGCTTGGGTTGCCCCTGGCAATTGAGGAAGCCAAGTGCCCAGGCCTCTGCTTAAGACAAAAAAGTTTCAATGGCTATGCAGCAGAAGGCGTGGCTCCGCGCCAGGCTACAAAGTTTCAATTGTAGAAGACAAATAAATTCCAGATACCAGGGCCTCTGCTTGGGTTGCTGGGGGTGTGGCTGGCCCGAAAACCATCACAGGCCCCATCCCAGGCCACCCCACACTTCAAGGGAACACCCACCCTGATCTAGGACACCCTTCAGGGCAACCCAGCTGGCAGCAGGCCTCTATGCCATCTAATAAAAGAGTAATATGCAGATTGACCATCACTCCAACACACAAGATGACTGCCCCCACGTGGTCAAAAGATCCTGCCCCCATGTGGACACAAGATGGCCACCACAAGATGGCCAGCAGGGGAGGGCAGTTGGGAGGGACCAGGCCTGCAAGGGAGGGCATTTTGGGGTGATCAAGCCTGCAGGGGAGAGCAGTTAGGTGTGACCCAGGCCTGCAGGGGAGGGCAGTTAGGGGCAAACAAGCTGGCAGGGGAGCAGTTAGGCATCAATCAGGCTGACAGGAGAGTGGTTAGGGAGTGATCAGGCTGGCAGGCAGAAGCGGTTAGGGGCAATCAGGAAGGCAGGGAGGTGAGCAGTTGGGAACCAGCAGTCCAGGATTGTAAGAGGGATGTCCGACTGCCCATTTAGGCCTGATTCATGGGGCCTCTAGTAAGGGAATAAAAATCATTCCAATAAACAAGCAGAACTTCTACAGTTAAAGAGTATAATTACTGAATAAAAGAACTCAAAAGAGAACTTCAATAACAGAATCAACCAAGAATAAGAAATATTTAGTGAACTAGAAGACAAGTCATTTGAAATCATCCAGTTAGAGGAGAAAAAAGAAGAAAATTTATATGAATTATGTGATTTCATTAAAGAAACATCTATGTATTATTGGAGTCCCAGAAGAAAAAGAATGGAGAAAGTACCAAAAAGCTTATTTTAAAAATCATGCTTAGAAATTATCAAATCTGAAAAAGATTTAGCTATCCAAGTTCATGAAACTAATAAATATATAATCCCAAAATTTCAATCCAAAAAACTTTTTCCCAAGACACATTAAAATAAAACTGTCTAAAATCAAAGGCAAAGAGAAAATTTTAAAAGCAAGAGAAAAAATTCTCACATACAAGAAAATACTCCTATAAATACTAGTGACTTTCTTAACAGAAACTTTGCAGGCCAAGAAAGAGTGAGTTTACTGTATATAGTCAAAGTACTGGGAGAGGAGGAAGGGAGACTCTGCCAGCAAAGAATACTTTATCCTGAAAAGTGGTCTTTCAGAAATGAAAAAGTTGTCTTTTCTAATAGACAAAAACTGAAAGAGTTCATTACCGCTAGATCTACCTTCAAGAAATGCTGGAAGAAGATCTTTAAGCTGAAATTAAAAATGTTAATGAGTAATAAAAAACATCTGAAAATATAAAACATTCTGGTAAAGGTACGTAGTCAAATTTAGAATATTCTGACATTGTAATGTAGTGGTATATTAATCACTTAACTCTAGTGTAAAGGTTTACAGGACAAAAATATTAAAATGACTACAATAATTTATTAATGAATACACAAAATAAAAAGGTAAACTGACATCAAAAATAAAAATTATGGGGGTACGTAAGGGTAGAGTTTTTATATGCAATTAAAATTAAGTTGTTATTAGCATAAAATAGACTATTATATCTATAAGATGTTTTAGGTAAATCTCATGGGAACCACAAATGAAAAACCTACAGTAAATACACAAAAGAAACAGATAAATATTTTAAAAGCATACCAATAACAAAAAAATATCAACCCACAAACAATGTCAGCAAAAGAGGAAGAAAGAAACAAAAGAACTTGAAAACAGCCATAAACAATCAATAAAACAGAATTGGCAAGTCTTCACCTATCAATAATTACTTTGAGTATAATTTTATTAACTTTTCCAGTCAAAAGAAAGAGAGTGTGTGAATGGATTAGAAAACAAAAAGCAACTATATGCTGCCTAAAGAGATTAACTGCAGATTTAAGGTCACTCAGAGGCTCAAATAGAAGGAATGAAGACAGATATTCTACATAAACAGAAAACAACAGGAAACAGAATTGCTAAATTTATATAATATTAAATAATTTAAGTCAAACACTCTAACAAGAGACAGAAATGATCATTATATGATGACTAGATGCACAGTGGATGAAATTCGTGCACTCAGGGGTGGGGGAGTCCCTCAGCCCCGATTGCCCCTTCTTGCAGTCCAGGAGCCCTCAGGGTATGTCCAACTGTCATCCCCTGGACATCCTTAGCACTGCCACAGAGGAGGGAGAGGCTCCCGCCACCGCAGCTGCACTTGCCAACTGTGAGCCCAGCTCAGGGCTTCTGGCTGAGCAGTGCTCCCACTGTGGGAGCACACTGACCACCAGGTGGCAGCTCCTGCATTAAACATCTGCCCCTGGTGGTCAGTGCACATCATAGTGACCCATCGTTCCACTATTTGGTCAATTTGCATATTAGCCTTCTATTATATAGGATAAAGGAGTCAATTCACCAAGAGGATATAACAATTATAAATATATATATGCACTCAACATCAGGGCACCTAAACATATTAAGCAAATATTAACATCTGAAAAAAGAAACAGACAAAAATAGAACAATAATAAAGGACTTCAATATCCCACTTTCAGCAGTTAATAGATCATTCAGATGAAAAAATCAGTAAGAAAACATTGGACTTGAACTATACCTTAGACCAAATGGGCCTAACACATATACAGAATATTCCACCCAAAAGCATTCTTCTCAAGCATGTACTAAACATTCTCCAGTATATATTATATGTTAAGCACAAAGCAAACCTTAGTAAATGTAAGAAGTCTGAAATTAAACCAAGTATCTTTTCTGACCACAATGGTAGAAAACTAGAAAGTTAAAAAATTTGTAGAGCCTGGCTAGTGTTGCTCAGTGGTTGAGCACTGTCCTATAAACCAGGAAGTCATGGTTCAATCCCCAGTCAGGGCATATGCCTGGGTTGTGGGCTCAATCCCTAGTGTGGGTTGTTCAGGAGGCAGCCGATCAATGATTTTCTCTCATCATTGATGTTTCTATCTCTCCCTCTCTGAAATCAATACAAATATTTAAAAAATATTTTTGAAATGTGTGGAAAATAAACATTACACGTTTGAGCAGCCAGGGGTCACAGAAGAAATCAAGAGGGAAATAACAAATATCTTAAAATAATCACAAATTAATACACAACTTGTCAAAACTTGTGGGATGAAGCAAAAGCAGTTTTAAAAGTCAAGTTAATAGTGATAAACCACCTGTTAAGAAAAAAGAAAGATCATAATATACAACCTAACTTTGCACTTCAAGGAATTAAGAAAAGAAGACCAAGAAAGGCAATAACAATGATCAGAGCAGAAATAAGTAAAAATAGACAAACTCTTAGCTAGACTGAGAAAAAATAAAAAGAGAAGACTCAAACAGATAAAATAAGAAATGAAAGAGGAAGAATTAAAACTGATACAACAGAAATACACGGGCCATAAGAGACTACTATGAACAATTATAGTTCAATAAATTGGATAACTTAGAAAAAGAGATAAATTCCTAGAAACATGCAACCTCACACAACTGAATTATGAAGAGTTAGAAAATTTGAACAGACCAATAACATGTGAGGTGATTTTAACAGTTATCAAAAATTTCTGTCTTACCATTCGCAACAGCATGGATGGACCTGCAAAGCATTATGCAAGTGAAATAAGCCAGTTGGAGAAAGATAAATATCACATGATCTCACTCATTTGTGGTATATAATGAACAACATAAACTAATGAACAAAAATAGGATCCAGAGATATAGAAGCATCAAACAGACTGTCAAACCTCAGAAGGAAGGCAGGGGATAGTGAGGGGAGGGTAAGAGATCAACTAAAAGACTTGTATGCATGCATCTAAGAATAACCAATGGACACAGACAGTAGGGAGTAAGGGGGCATTTGCTGGGGGATGGGAGTGGCCAGGAAGAGGTCGATGGGGAAAAAAGGAAACATATGTAATATTTTAAACAATAAAGAATTTAAATTAAAAAAATACACATACACAAACATCTCAACATGGAAAAGTCTAGAACAAAATGGTTTCCTGGTGAACTCTACCAAATATTAGAAGTAATACTAATCATTCTCAAACTTTTCCAAAAAAAAAAAAAAAAAAAAAAACTAAAGAGGAGAGAACACTCCCAAACTCATTTTATAAGACCAACATTATCCTGATGCCAAAGTCAGCTAAGGACACTACAAGCAAAGAAAACTACAGACAAATATCCCTGATGAACATTGATGCAAATATTCCCAATAAAATACCAGGAAACAAAATTCAACAGTACAGTAAAATAATTGCATACCATGTTCAAGTGGGATTTGCCCCCAGGTTGCAAGAATAAATATACACCATATTAATAGAATGAAAGGTCAAAATGATATGGTCATCTCAATAGATGCAGAAAAAGCATTTGACAAAATTTACCAGCATTTTATGACAAAAAGTCTCAACAAGTTGGGTGTAGAAGAAATATACCTTAACACAATAAAGACTATGTATGATAAACCCACAGTAAACATACTCAATAGTGAATGAATGAAAGTTTTGCTGCTATGATCAGGAACAAGACACCACTCTTATTTGACATAGTACTGGAAGTTTATTCAGAGAAATTAGGTTAAAAAAAAAGGCATCCAAATTGAAAAGGAAGAAGTAAAACTGTTTCTATTTGCAGATTTTTATATGTGAAAAACCCTGAAAAGTCCACCAAAAACTATTACAACTAATAAATAAATTTAGCAAAGCTGCAGGATATAAAAATCAACCAACATGCAAATGGAAACAAAAAGTAAGTTGGGGTAGCAATACTTACTTCGGACGAAATTGACTTCAAAACAAAGGCCATAACAAGAGATAAATAAGGTCCCTACATGACACTAAAGTGATTAATCCAACAAGAGCATAGAATCCGTGTAACATCTATGCACCAAAATATATGAACACAAATATATAAAGAACATCTTGGTGGATTTTAAAGGAGAGAGCAATCACGATACATCATGGTAGGGGATTTTAACACCCCACCATAATCACTGGATAGATCTTTCAGATAAAAATCAACAAACAGGAGAAACCAAGATGGTGGCATAGGTAAACACATGAACTTGCTGCCTCACACAACCATTTCAAAACTACAACTAAAAGACAAAACAAACATCATGCAAACGACAGGAAGGTGGGCTGAGTGGAAATTCTGTGACTAGAAAGAAAGAGAAAAGCACACTGAGACTCAGAGGAGCTGCAGAAGTGAAGGCAGAGGTATGAAGGCAAGTGTGCAGAAAAGGCTGGCAACTGAATACATGGTTGTCTTTCTCAACTGGGAGGGAGACACAAGTTCCTGATTGCTCCGAACTCCAGTTCCAGGTGAGACTCTGGGGACCCAGACTCATATGGGGAGAAACTGAACTGTCTGGCACTGGGTGGAGCTTGAGGGCAGCTTTCTCTCAGAGGTGCCTGCAGAGATTACCAAGGGACACTGAGACCCAGGGCCTCTTAGGGCAGGGCCTAGGGAAAGCATTGCTGTTTGCCCCACCCTGAGACCCCACTGCATCTAAGTGTGCACAGAGGCTTTTGCATATGAATGACCTGGTCTTTTGCAATATAAAATTATCTAACCAACTGTAGCTGGATCAGAGAGACCCAGAACATCCAAAAGAAAGACCAAGGCCTCACAGCAGCTTGCATTGCCTCACAGTCGGGCCTCTTCTGGACACCTCGAAACCCCAAACAAAGAAGAAGAATCTGCAGATTTCTCTGTAGCTCCTATTGGATGGCCTCAGGCAGAGGCTAAATTAGCACCTCCTTGGAGATCCAAGACCCAGTGTACCCAGTGATCAGGGTGGGACCATCCAGATTATAACTCTTCAGATCCATAAAGAACACACTCAGGGGATAGACTCAGTAAGCACCAAAGCCCCACTGAAACAAATCTTGTCTCATAAGGGTGTCTCCACCACTGAAATTCTTCCATCATAGACATACCTGATGTTACCAGCCAGTTGGCCTGGAGGTCAATTCCTCCCAGTGATACCATCAACAATCAAGGCTTAACTACAACAAAACTGAGCACACAGTTCACAAAGGGGTGCACCAATAGTGTCCACTTCATGTAACTGGGGTGACTGAGCCATTGGGCCCTATTAGACACCTAGCACACAAAGCCACTCTATCAACACAGGGAAGCAGCCAAAATGTGGAAACAAAGAAACAGGTTACAAATGAAAGAAATGGAGGACAGCAAATTACTGGATATAGAGTTCAAAACCATGGTTATAAGGTTTTTCAAGAAATTTCTAGAAACTGCTGATAACTTTAGTGAGACCTTCAAGGATACAAAAAAGGACCAACTAGAAAGTAAGCATACACTGACTGAAATAAAAAATAATATACAGAGATCCAACTGCAGACTAGAGGATTGCAAGAATCAAGTCAAAAATTTGAAATACAAAGAAGCAAAAAACATTCAACTGGAAAAGCAAAAAGAAAAATAATCCAAAAATCTGAAGATAGTGTAAGGAACCTCTGGGACAATTTCAAGCACACCAATATCAGAATTATGGGGGTGCCAGAAGAAGAGAGAGAGCAAGATATTGAAAACCTTTTGAAGTAAAAATGGCTGAAAACTTCCCCCATCTGGTGAAAGAAATAAACTTACAAGTCCAGGAAACATCCAGAACCCCAAACAAAAGGAATCCAAAGAGGACCACACCAAGACACATCATAATTCAAATGCCAAGAGCAAAAGACAAAGAAAGAATTTTAAAAGCAGCAAGAGTAAAACAGTTAGTTACTTATAAGGGAGCACCCTTATACAACTGTCAGCTGATTTCTCAATAGAAACCATGTGGGCCAGATGAGATTGGCAAGAAATATTGAAAGTGATGAATGGCAAGAACCTACAACCAAGATTACTCTACCCAGAAAAGCTATCATTTAGAACTGAAGGTAAGATAAAGATCTTCACAGATAAGAAAAAGCTAAAGGAGTTCATCACCACCAAACCAGAATTATTATATGAAATGCTGAAAGGTATTCTTTAAGAAAAGGAAAAAGAAGAAAAGGGTAAAGATAAAAATTATGAATAACAAATATGTATCTATCAACAAGTGAATCTAAAAATCAAGTGGATAAAAAATCTGATGAACAGAATAAACTGGTGAATATAATTGAATCAGGGACATAGAAAGGGAGTGGACTGATAATCCTTGGGGGGAAAGAGGTGTTGGGGTGCAGAAAGAGATTGGACAAAAATCATACACCTATGGATGAAGACAGTGGGGGGGGTAAGGGCATGAGGTGGAGTGGAACTGGGTGGAGGGGAGCTATGGGGGGGGAAAAGAGGAACAATTGTAATAATCTGAACAATAAAGATTTATTTTTTAAAAAATCAACAAACAAATAGCAACCTTAAATGACACATCAGATCAAATGATTTAATTAATATTTGAAGAACATTCATCCCAAAGGAACACAATATACATTCTTCTCAAGTGCACATGGAACATTAACAAAGTAAGACCACATGTTAGAACACAACAAAATCTTAACAAATTCAAAATTGAAATCGTATCAAGAATCTTCTCAGATCACAATAGCATTAAAGAAGAAATCAATTACAATGAAAGAAAACCCTCAAAAATATTCAAACACATGGAGGCTAAATAGCATGTTATTAATCAATGAACGGGTTACCAATGAGATCAAGGAAGAAATAAAAAATTACCTGGAAACAAATGAAAATGAAGACACCACAATCTCATATTTATGGGACACAGCAAAGCAGTCCTGAAAGGCATTTCATAGCATTACAGGCCTACGTTAAAAAGAAGAAAAAAATCTCACATAAGCAACCTAATTCTATACCTAAAAGAACTGGAAGAAAGAACAACAAATAGCCCAAAGTAAGTAGGAGGAAGGAAATAATAAAGATCAGAGTAGAAAAAATGACAGAGACTAAAAATAAAATAAATAAATAAATAAATAAAAATTAAAAGAACAAAAGATAGGTGAAACCAAGAGTTGGTTTTCTGTAAAGATTAACAAAATTGATTAATCTTTAATTAAACTCATCAAGAAAGAAAAAGAGAGAACCCAAATAAATAAAATAGAAAATGAAAGAAGAGATGACAACTGATATCACAGAAATACAAATAATTGTAAGAAAATAGCATGAACAAAGATATGCAAACAAATTGGACAACCAGGACGAATGAAAAAATTCCTAGAAATAAAGAATCTTCCAAAATTCAGGAAGAATCAGAAAACCTAAATAGACTGATTACAACTAAGGAAATTGAAGCAGTAATAATAATAATTTTTTTAAAAAACCTCCCAGCAAACAAATGTCCCAAACTGGATGTCTCCACAGGAGAATTTTACCAATCAAAGAAGAACTGATACCACTCCTCCTCAAACTATAAAAACAAACAAACAAAAAAACATGAGAAGGGAAAACTTTCAAACTCTTTTAACAAGCTCAGCATTTTCTTAATTCCAAAATCAAATAAAGATAGTACAAAGAAAGAAAATTATAGATCAGTGTCTCTGAACATAGATGTTAAAATCTTCAACAAAATACTAGCAAATTGGATCCAGCAATCCATTTACTAGTAAAAAAATCATACACCATGATCAAATGGCATTTATTTTGTGGATGCAAGGTTGGTACAATATTAGCAAGTCAATAAATGTGGATACATCATATAAATATAATGAAAGATAAAAATCATATAGTCATATCAATAGATGCAGAAAAAGCATTCAACAAAATCCAACACCCATTTTATATATATAAAACTCTCAGCAAAGTGGGAATATAATAAAGGCCATATAGGACAAACCTATAGCCAATGTCCTCAATGAGCAAATACTAAAACTATTGCTCGTAAGAACAAGAGCAAGATAGGGATATCTACTTTCACCACACTTATTTAACATACCAGTAGAACTGGAAGTTCTAGCCACAATGATCAGACAAGAAGTAATAATAGGCATCTAAATTGGAAAGAAGAAAGTAAAACTGTTACTATTCACAGATGACATACTATTGTTTGCAGAAAAAAAAACCTAAAGACTCCACCAAAAATCTTCTAGATCTAATAAATGAATTTGGCAAAGTAGTAGGATAAAAAATTAGTATCTAGAAATTGGTGATATTTTTATACACCAATAATAAACTACCAGAAAGAGAAACAAGAAAAAAAAATCCTATTCACTATTATAACACCAAAAAATAAGGTACCTAGGAATAAATTTAATGCAGAAGGTAAAAGACCTATACTCATATACCATATTCATGGATTGGTAGAATTAACATCATTAAAATGGCCATGCTACCCAAAGCAATCTATAGATTCAACATAATTCCTAACAAAATACCATTGGCATATTTCACAGATCTTGAACAAATATTCTAAAAAATTACGGGGAACCAAAAAGGACTTCAAACAGCCTCAGAAATTTTGTAAAACAAGAACAAAGTTATCAAAATATACTACAGGGCCATTGTAATCAAAACAGCCTCTACTGTCATAAGGAGAGGCATAGAGATCAAAGGAACAGAATAGAGAACCCAGAAATTGACCTAAGCCATTATGCTCAATTAATATTTGACAAAGGAGGCAAGAGCATGCTATGGATTAAGACAGTCTTTTCAATAAACAGTATCGAGAAGATTGGATGGATACATGCAAAAACTTACACTATATATAAAATCACCAACTGACACTATACACAAGAGTAAACTCAAAGTGGACAAAGGGCTTAAATGGTTAAGTGACAACACCACAAAAATCCTAGAAGAAAACATAGGTAGTAAAATCTTAGACATGTCTTGTACCAATATTTTTGCCAATATATCTCCTAGGGCAAGGGAAACAAAGGAAAAAGTAACCAAATAGGACTACATCAAAGTAAAAAAACTTCTGCACAACAAAAGAAACCATCAACAAAATGAAAGGTAGAACATATTGGTAATGATAAATCTGATAATTTATTAATATAATTTCCAAAATATATAAAAAATTTACACAACTCAACAAAAGGAAGACAAACAATCCAATTTAAATAGACACTTCTCCAAAGATGTACAGAGACTAGTAAAAAAATGCTCAACATCATTAATCATCAGAAGATGCAAATAAAAACCGCAAAGACATTTCACTTTACACCAGCCAGAATAGCTTCCATCAATAATCAATAAACAACAAGTGCTGGTGAGGATGTGGAGAAAGGGAACCCTTGTACACTGTTGGTGGGAATGCAGACTGGAGCAGCCACTGTGGAAAGCAATATGGAGTTTCCTCAAAAAATTAAAACTGGAACTGCCATTTGATTCAGCGATCCTAATTCTGGGACTATAGCCTAAGAATATTGAAACACCAATTCGAAAGAATATATACACCCCTATACTTATAGCAGCATTATTTACAATAGCCAAAATCTGGAAACAGACTAAGTACCATAAGTGGATGAGTAGATAATAAAGCTGAGGTACATTCACAGTGAACTGCTATGTGGCAGTAAAAAAAGAAGAAACTCTTATCTTTTGCAACATCATGGATAGACCTGGAGATTGTTATGCTAAGTGAAATTATCTAGTCAGAGAAAGACACATACTTATATGTGGAATCTAATGAACAATATAAGCTGATGGACAAAATTGAACCAGAGGCATGGAAGCTTGTAACAGACAGACAGCTGTCAGAGGGGTGAGTGAGAAAATACTGGATGAAAGGTGAAGGGATTAACCATGAACACAGACAACCGTGTAGTGATGGCCAGAGGGAAGGGGTGGAGGCTGGGTGGAGGGGGGCAAAGTCCTGGGGAAAATGGCTGCATCTGTAATAATGTCAACAATAATAATAAAGGGGAAAAAATTTTGCCAACCAAAATGCTAACTTTCATAAAATATATTTAGTAACTAAGCAATAAATGTTAAAATAGTATTTTTTAAAAATCAACATCCAAATATTAGTTGTTTTTCTATACACTAACAATGAACTATATGAACAAAAGATAAAGAAAAGAATTCTATTTACAATAGCATAAAAAATACTTAGAAACAAATTTAACCAACAAGATTAATTATCTATACATTAAAAATTATAAAATAAAGGAAATTGAAGAAGACACAAATAAATGTAAAGATATTCTGTGCTCATGGATCAAAATTAATATTGTTAAAATATCCATACTACTCGAAGCCATCTATCCCTATCAAAATTCCAATGATATTTGGAATAGATAGAGGGAAATCTTAACATTTGTATGACACAATAAAAATCTCAAAATAGCCAGAACAATCCAAAAAAAAAAGAACAAAATTTGAGGCATCACATTTTCTAATTTTAAACTTTAGTACAAAGCTATAGCAATCAAAACAGTATGCTACTGGTATACATAAACACATTTACCAATGGAACAGAATTGAAGGCTCCAAAATGAGCCCAATCCATAAACAGTCAACTAATATATGCCAGGAGAGCCAAGAAGACTCAATGGGGAAAGGAGTGTCTCTTCAATAAGTGGTGATGGGTAAAGTGGGTAACCATAGGCACAAGAATCAAGTTGAAACCCTAGTTTGCACCACTCACCAAAATTAATTTGAAATAAATAAAAGACCACATGTAAGATTCAAATTATAAAGCAAATAGAAAAATATACAGGGAAAATGCTCCTTGACACTAGTCTTTGCAAATATTTTGTTTTTACATAACACTGAAAGTGGAAGCAACAAAAGCAAAAATAAACAAGTAGTGCTACATCAAGCTAAAAATCTTCTGCACCACAAAACAAACAATCATCAAAACAAAAAAGCAACTTACAGAATGGGAGAAAATATTTGAAAGCCATCCATTTGGTATATAAGAAACTCATATAACTTAATAGCAAAAACACAGTAACACCAATCTGATTTAAAAAATGAACAAAGGACTTAATAGATATTTTCCTAAAGAAGACATAAAAATGATCAACCAGGTACATGAAAAGGTGGTCAACATCCCTAATAGTCAGAGAAATGCAAATGAAAACCACAATGAGAAATCACCTCACATCTGTTAGAATGGCAAGACAAGAGTTTATAAAAAAAGACAAGAGAAAAGTGTTGGTGAGATTATGGAGAAAATAATGTTGGTGGGCATGTAAACTGGTACAGTCACCATGGAAAAAATATGGAGTTTCCTCAAAATTTTTAAAAATAGAACTACCATATGATCTAGCAATTCAACTTCTGGGTTTATATTTGAAGGAAATGAAAACACTATTTTGAAGAGATGTCTGCATCCTCATGTTTATTGCAACATTGCTTATAATAGCTAAGACTAACAAACAACTTTCATGCCTATCAACAGATAAGTGAATAAAGAAATGAGATATACTATAATTTAGCCATAAAAGAAAGAAATTCTGTCTTTTGAAATAACATGGGTGGACTTTGAGGGCATTATTCTAAGAGAAGTCAGATAAAATGGGCCTGAAGAGTGGGATAGATGGGGAGATATTGCTCAAGGGTACAAACTTCCAGTTAGAAGATAATTAAGTTCTTGGGACCTAATGTACAGCTTGGTGACTATAATTAACAATTCTACATTATATACTTCAAAGTTGCTAAGAAAGTAGATCTTAAATATTATTACCAAGGTAATCATGGGAAATAATAGAGGTGTTAATCTTATTGCGGTGATCATTTTGCAATGTATACATGTATCAAATCATCACATTGTACACCTTAAACTTATATATGTTAGCTATCTATATCTATAAAAGCCTAATATGCAAATTATCCCCACAAGAGTTCAACTAGGAGACTTATCACTTGCTATGATGTGCACTGATTACCAGGGGTCAGTACGGAATGAAGGATAGCCCCAGTCAGCAGGAGGAAGGCCTTAATCAGCTCTGATTGCTGGCCAGGCCTAGGGACCCCACCTATGCACAAATTTCATGCACCAGGCCTTTAGTATGTCAATAATATCTCTATAAAACTGAGAGAAAATTGCAAAGGAATACAATTTATGGATCATATGGTAAGAAAATGTTATCTTTCTAAGCAACTATCAAATTGTCTTAACAAAGTGGTTATACTATTTTGCATTCCCAACTGCAATGAATAAAAGTTCTTGTTCCTCTATATTTTCATCAGCATTTAGTATTGTCAGTATTTTGTGTGTTAGCCATTCTAATAGGTGTGCAGTGAAATCTCATTTTCTAATGTGCAATTCAGTAATTATGTATGATTTTGACCATCTTTTCATATACTTACTTGCCATCTGTATGTCTTCCTTGGCAAGTTGTCTGTTCAGATCTTCTGCCCATTTCTCTTTTTAAAAATTAACTTCTTTATGTTTGTTGTTGTTAATTCTTACCCCAGGATATCTTTTTCCATTACTTATTTTAAAGAGTGTAAAGGAATTGAGGGGGGGATGAAGAGAGAGAGAGAGAGAGAGAGAGAGAGAGAGAGAGAGAGAGAGAGAGGGGAAGGGAGAAAGCGAGAAGCTTTGATGTGAGAGAGACACATTGAATGGTTGCCTCCCACATGAGTCCCAACTGGGGCTAGGAATCAAACCTGTAACTGAGGTTCATGCCTTTGACCAGGAATCAAACCCTCAACCCTCAACCCTCCAGTGCACAGGTTGGTATTCTCTAACCATTTAGCACACTGGCCAGGCTTCTACCTATTTCAAATGTTGAACCAATCTTTCATTCCTGGAATAAATCATACTTAGTCTTGGTGTATAATTCTTTTTATATCTTGTTGAGTTTGATTTGTAAATATTTTAATGAAGATTTTTACATCAATGTTTGTGAGAAATAATTGGCTTGTAATTTTCCTGTCTGTTAATGTTGTTATCTAGTTTTTTATTTAGGGTCATGCAGGTCCCAGAAAATGAATTATGAACTGTTCTCTTTGCTTCTATTTTCTGGAACAGATGGTAAAGAATTGCAATTATTTATTTCTTAAATGTTTGGTAGAAATCACCAGCAAATCCATCTGAGCCTGATGCTTTCTGTTTGGGAGGTTATTATTGATGCAATTTATTTAATAGGTTGTATATTTCTCCTTGTGTAGGTTTGATAGAATGTTTATTTCAAGAAATAAGTTTATCTCATTTAAGTTATCAAAGTTGTGGGCACAGACGTGTTTATAGTATTTCTTTATTACCCTTTTGATGTCCACAGGATCAGAAGTGATGGTATTTCTTTCATTTATGATATTAGTAATTTGTGTCTCTTCTCTTGTTTTCTTCTTTACACTTGTTAGAGATTTATCCCTTTCATTGATCGTAAACAAACAAACAAACAAACAAAACACACACACACACACACACACAAACAGCTTTTGATTCTCCTCAAACTTGGCCAAAAAATTTAAGAGGAAGGAAGACTTCCAAAATCTTTTTATGAGGTCAGCATTATTCTAATTCCAAAACCAGAAAAAGACACTGCAATAAAAAAACTTACAAGCCCATGATGAACTAGATGCTAAAATCTCCCACAAAGTATTAGCAAATCAGGTTCAGCAATATATTTAAAAGATCATACATCATGACTAACTGGGATTTATTCCAGAAATGTGAGGCTACTACAATATTGGCAAATCAATAAATGTGATACATCAGATAAATAAAATGAAAGATAAAAAGCCCACAATCATATCAATAGATGCAGGAAAAAAATTAACAAATTCCAGAACCCTTTTTAAAAATATATATTTTTTTTATTGATTTTTAGATGGAGATGAAGGGAGAAAGAGAGAGAGATAGAAAAACTGATGAGAAACATCAATTGGCTGTATCCTGCATGTCCCCTACTGGGGATCGAGCCAAGAGCCAGGTCATGTGCCCTGACAGGGAATTGAACCAGTGACTTCTTGGTGTATGGGAAAATGCTCAATCCACTGAGCTGCACCAGCTGGGCCCAACACCCATTTTTTATAACAATTATCAACAAAGTTGGAATAGAATGATCATATCTCAGAATAATAAAGTCCATATATAACAAACCTACAGCCAACATCAAACTCACTGGGCAAAACTATAAGTGTTTCCCCTTAAGATCAAGGGATGTCTGCTTTCACCACTCTGAATCAATGTAGTAATGGAAGTCCTAACCACAGTGGTCAGATAAGAACATGAAAGAAAAGATATCCAGATTGGAAAAGAAGTAGTAAAATGGTTGCCATTTCCAGATGATATGATATTATACCTAGAAAACCTTAAAGACCAAAAAAACCATTAGATTTAATAAATGAATTCAGCAATGTAGGAGGATACAAAATTTATGGCATTTTATATGCCAATAATAAATTCTTAGAAAGAGAAACTAAAAAAACACAATTTTGAGGGGAAACCAAGATGACGACATAAGTGAATACCTAAACTGCTGTCTTGCACAATAATTTCAAAGACTACAGCTAAAAGACAAAACAGGTATCATCCAGAACCACAGGGAATCTGGCTGAGTGGAAATTCTACAACTAGAAGGAAAGAGAGGGGCTCACAGAGACTCAGAGGAGCTGCAAAAAGCTGAGGGATGGAGACACACGTGTGGAGAGGATGGACGGCTGAGTGCCTAGCTGGCTTCCTCTAGTGGCAGGGAGACAGAAACTCCTGACTGCACTGAACACCAGTTCCAGACGAGACTCATACAGAGGGGAGTCTGGACTGTCGGAAAAAGAAAGGAGTGCACGGAAATTCAGGGGAACCACAAAAGGCAGAGGTCTGGAGGAGTGTGTGCCAGTGCATACAGAGAGGACTGACTGTTGATTGTGCCACTGGCTTTCTCTAGTGAGAGGGAGACAGAACCTCCCAACTGCACTGAAATCCATTTCTGACTGCAGTGAACCCCAGTTTCGGGCAAGACCTTGGGGACCCAGACCCATACGGGTCCTTGGAGTGCACAGAAACTCAGGCAACCACAAAAGGCAAAAATTTGGAGGCGAATGAGTATGAGTACACACAGAAAGGGCTGCAGCAATTACTGAGGGATACTGAGACCCAAGGGCCACTTAGAGCAGCGCTGATAGGAAGCCAAGGTTATCTGCTTAGCCCTGAGACACCACCCCATCCAAGCTGAGCACAGAAGCTTTTGCAATTTTGCAAATCTTGTATCATAAGGCTGACTGCAGCACAGTTCTTATGGCATAGACACAGTTGATCCTATAACTAACTGGTTTGGAGGTCATTTCCCCCCAGTGATACCAACAACAATCAAGACTTAACTACAACAAGGCCATACACACAGACCACAAAGGGGTGCACCAAGAGAGTCCACCTCAGGTAATTGGGGAGGCAGAGCTACTGGGACATATAGGACACCTAGCATACAAAGCTACTCTATTAATTCAGGGAAGTAGCAAAAATGTGGAGGAATAGATCACAAATGAAAGAAATGGAGGAAAACAAATGACTGGATAGAGTTAAAAACCATGGTTATAAGGTTTTTTAAAGAATTTCCTAGAAAAGATGAATAAATTTAGTGAGACCCAAGAGGAGATGAAAAAGAACTAACTAGAAATTAAACATACACTAACTGAAATTAAAAAAAAAATTATACAGAGATCTAACAGCAGACTAGAGGAATGCAAGAATCAAGTCAAAGATTTGAAATACAAAGAAGCAGAAACACTCCACTGGAAAAGCAAAAAGAATCCAAAAATGTGAAGATACTGTAAGGAGCCTCTGGGACAACTTCAAGCATATTAACATCAGGATTATGAGGGCGCCAGAAGAAGAAAGTGAGCAAGATGCTAAAAACCTATTTGAAGAAATAATGATTGAAAACTCCCTCCACCTGGCGAAAGAAGCACACAGAACCCCAAACAAAAGGAATCCAAAAGGACCACATCAAGACACATCATAATTAAAATACCAAGAGCAAAAGACAAAGAGAGAATTTTAAAAGCAGCAAGAGAAAAACAGTTGATTACCTACAAGGAGCACCCATACTATTGTCAGCTGATTTCTCAACAGAAACTATGCAGGCCAGACGGGAATGTGTGGGAACCTCTTTCCATGTCCCGCGTGGTTCAGGGTTCCCGCTTCAGGGTTTGGGTTCTGAAGGAGGCCGCATGCAAACGAAATGAGAGACTAGAAAACATTAATTTGGTGATATTGGGGGGCCAGGCGGGAGCCTTCCTCTAGTGGAAAGGATTATTTGCATTCTTGAGTAGGCCCTGAGCATTCCTGGTGTTGCTCGGATGAGGGAATCCACTGTGGGCCTTGCAGGGCAGGTTTCTGCTATTAATAATGGGACTGGGGGGCACCCCTCTGGCCGTTTCCCGGTGGTTGACCATAGCCTGTATCTTGATTTAGAGGCTGCCCATTTCTATGAAATTTTTATTTACACTGTCTGGCCCAATGGTTACCTCTCTGATATCTAGGACAACGAGAAACTGGATCTCTCAGAGGCTGAGTGTTTATGCCTCTCCCTAGAGTGCTACCTTGTGTCCTTCTTAAAGGCCAAAACCTTTACAACATTTAAAATATATTTATTAATTCTCATTTGATAAAGCTTTCCATGAAATTTCAAATATATTAGATCAGTTAAATTTAAGAAGATGTCCTTTAAAAAGAGAGAACAAATTTCTTGTATTACTCTGGGCCCATGGAGCTTTACAAGAATCATCTCTGTTAAAGCCTTGAAATTTTAACATGGAAAAACCATCAAATATATATATATATTCATATATGATTTAAAGATTATAATATTTTTTATAATTATCTTAAGATATCAATTATATTTTTAAACTGTCAGTTGGTAATCACAGAATTAATCCTTTTTTATTAGACCAATCAACAACGTATTTTGAATTCCTAATTATTAGAGAAATTTTATTTTATTTTCTCCCAATTTAATTTGCATTTAGCTGAAAACCTTGATTAATAACACAAAATCTTCTCCTTTTGGTTCTTTTATGCCATTTATCTTAAAAAATAAAGACCAGTTCTGGGTTTTTCTTTTTCTGCAGCTTTTGTGGAGAGATTCCAGCTTAAAACCCTGTCTAATATGTCCAAAAAGGTGGACAATTGCGCGCATTTCTTTTTAAGCCGGGCTTCTCTCCTCATGAGTACAGAAATTCCAGACACATCTCTAAATTTTTAAAACTTTTTCATGGCGAGAAAGGAGACTTTAGATTAGTATACTGGGAGAGTGGACTTTCATACTGGATTGCCACAGTGTCTCTCTTCCTCCACATCCTGCTTACTTCAGGGGAAAGCATCAGTAACAAATCTGGCTGAATTTCTTTTCATGCTTAAAAGATAAAGACAGATCTTAAATTTTTCTTTCTTTTTTGCTTTCCAAAGTAATAACTAGCACCTCATTTGGCCAAGATTAGCATTTCCCTGAGATTTCTCTTATAATTTTTAAATGAAACCTTCAGTAATCTCATTGCAGGAGAGCGGAGAGCCTTGCCCTCTCCTGCCACCTTTGAATTTCTCCACACCAGAGGTGGTTTCAGCAGTGGAGTTTCACTTATTACAGATTTCAGATTCCAAATGCAAACTAAGATTTTAATTTGAACAAGAAACCACATTAGGGGAGGAGCCAAGATGGCGGCATAGGTAAACACATACACTGCTGCCTCGCACAACAATTTCAAAACTACAACTAAAAGACAGAACAGACATCATCCAGAACCACAGGAAAGCTGGCTGAGTGGAAGTTCTACAGCTAGAAGGAAAGAGAGGGGTTCACAGACACCCAGAGGAACAGCAAAAAGCTGAGGTACGGAGAC